>JAUZNJ010102484.1:0-21029 GCA_034780135.1 Jordanella pulchra | reverse complement strand
CCATCCATCCATCCATCCATCCATCCATCCATCCATCCATCCATCCATCCATCCATCCATCCATCCATCCCATTTTATGTGAAGGTACTTTACACAAATGATTGATTAAGTCATCTCTTCATTCAACTCTTTTTCTATCATTCAGGGTATATGATCAAAAATGACTTACTGTTTAAATCACACCATCATTTTCCAATCTCAACTTAGATAATCATGAACTAGAAAAGCACTCTAACCAACCAGTTTGTTCGACATTTTAGACACTATTAGACATCTGATGTACAAGTCCATCACAGAGCAACACAGAGACACACAACCAAGCACATTCATAACAAACAGCTATTTAGAAACACTAATTAACATTGCAGTCATGTTTTTCAACTGTGGGAGGAAGCTAGCGTACCTGGGAAGAACCCATACATGCACAAGGAGAACATGCAAATCCATCCTTAATGATCTGAGGTCAAGAAGTGGGCCTAGGACCTCCTTGCTGCAAGATATCAGTGTTACAAACTGCGCCACCATGGATTTAAAAGTTAAAATCATATAAATCAAGAATGCTTTGAAGATAATCCTTGTACGTTTTTGTACAGTAATGAATGCGCATTTCAATAAGATCTCTAAATAATTGATGTGTACCTGAATAGGTAGCGATGTTTGAATTTCATGTCTGTTTGCCCTTATTTCTGCACTAAGGCTGTTGGAGTGAAAGAACGTTGTTTCAGAGCTTCTTCCACTCCATTCCACTCCACTCAAGAGGCCTGACCCTAAGGCCTTATTACTTAAGAGGTCTTTGCTGGTTTGCTTACGCCTCCAGGTAGACAGCTGAGACACAGATGTTTGCTGACTAACATATGACTCTTTTTCTTTTAAATCAGGCTCTACAAAAAAACCTACTGCACACGTAGTTCCTGTATTCTGTCTCAGTGTTGAATAGATGGCTAATTATACAGTGTATTATGTCACATATAAACACTCATTTGAGGTTGTAATTTTCTCTCTTTAAAGTCCAGTTTGGAAAAAATTGGTAGCCTCCTTTAATTAGCACGACAAAGGAAAGATTTGACTGCAACAAATATTGACTTGAGCTTCTGTGGAGTTAGGGGTGCATGGCTGTGCGTGGGCACTAAGTGTTAGACTTTAGTGTGTGCAGCTCTACAGGATGTATTCTGAGATAATTGCAATATAGAGGTGCTTTTGTGTCAATGCAGCTGGTGAATACTGATACAGCTGCACAGATAAATGGTATTTTTTTCAGACAAGAAACTATCACAGTTATTCATTCAAATGAATGCAGAAACAATGATAAACATTTTTTTCTGTCTTTCTGTGAGGATACATTTAACAAACCCAACTTCCTTAAAATTGCTCAAGAGGCTCTGGTCGATTAACTTCTGTCAAGTTCAGCTTTTTTTAAGTTTGCTGGCCAGTACTTTATCAGCCTGCAAAGTGGTGCAATGCTTGATTTTCAGCAAGCAATCCAGCTGAAAGGTCAACTTCTCTCTCCAGCACAAGAGATGCACAACTCATTGACCTTTAAATCTTTACCCGGTCCAAAGATTCTTTTACAACTGCAGCACATTTGCTAAAAAATGTTGTTTAAAGGGAAAAAAAGATATAGCGAATGTAAATCAAAGCTGAGATGCATTTCTCAAAGTAGAACATTAACATTCCCGCATTTTTGCATTTAAAATCCCATAGAGCTGATGAACATATCAAAAGTCAACTATTTCAACTGGCAAAAAAAACAAAAAAATAAGGTGACTGCATTTAACACATACAGACTATGTTTATCTGAAAATAGTCAATTTTAACATGAGATGTTTTACTTCTCATCAAATTCAATTAAAACTCATATTTAAATGTCTCTGTTTATCAATAACATTTAGAACTACATTTACGACTTGATTATAGCAGAGTTATGTTCTCTGTGTATTTTTAAGCATTAGGCTGTGATGCTCTAAAGTAAGAGCTTAAGAGGAAGCAAGATGAAGCGCAGTGTGGTGAGAAGATATACAGTAATTCTGCTGGTGTGACATTTTCATATAATCCTTCCCAAATACCATGAGAGAGCAACGCAGGGAGGGTAGGAGGAAGAGGAAGGGAAAGCATTCTCCCCCCACAAAATTGCTAAGCATGACAGATTGAAATAATCTCATAATATTATTTATTTATTATGTACATTACAGTATGCTCTAGTTAATGTCAGCAAAGAGGCATACATTTGGATAAAAGAAATCCTAATGTCATTAATTATCTTTAAATAACGATTAAATAATTGAGTTATAAGAAGATTTTGGTTATTTAGTATTTAACCGTCATCTGCTGTGTAGAAAAAGCAAAGAACCATCTCACATCTCAGCTGATGACTTTAATGCAGCTATTTTATGTCTTACTAGCTTTCATCAATGGGTCAGACACTAAAAATCAGGTCTTTTTTTCCTCATAAATGAAACAACCCTACCGAACACTACCAGGTCACTCTGACAATAATATTCCTCAATGTCAAACTTTTTTATTGAGAAAGAAAACTCTAAGACATTTTCAGTAGAAATTAGGTGTTTAACTCGAAGTTAAAGGAAGAAAAGCTGTTAGAAGTTTCTAGAAGGGAGACAGAATTTTCTAAAGTCAAGATGCTGTTTATTCAGGGAGCCACACTGGGAACAAAAACTACAGCAAATACTGTGAAAGGTAGTTTATATATATTTTGCCCAATCTGGACTCTTCCAGATGGAAGAGATGCCAATAGAGTCTAATATGACATTTCAATAGAAATCCAAAAACATTTTTTGTATGTTTTTTAAAGATGCAAACTAACAAAATTAGTTTAATACAACTTATTAAGTTATTAAGGTAACTTGATCTACTAAATTAATTGCATTATGTAAATTAGTGTTTTTCAACCCTGGTCATCAAGGTATACTACCCTGCATGTTTTAGATGTTTTCCAGCTTCAGCACTGCTAATTTTAACTGAAGGTTCATTAAAAGACCATGCAGAACCACAAGCATTTCAATCAGGTGTGTTTTAGCCAAGAAACTTTTAAAACATACATAACAGGGTGCTTTGAGGACCAGGGTCAATAATGCACAATTATGTTTCTAAGACTATTTTTCTATTATGATGATTTTCAGTTTAAAGCTAATGGGAAAACAACATTTTGTTTCCTAGAATATTTTTTATAAGATAAAAAATGATACAGATATGTGGGCTTAATGAAAAGGTATGTTACATTCCTGCCCAAAGGTTATTTTAAAATGTGAGTAATTTGCATATTTGGAATGGTTATTTCAATTAGCTAAGATGTAGTTGTTGACCTGGATAGCCAGATCGACAATATACTCAGGTTTATCTCTACACATTATCCTTCTGGGACTGCTCCCATTGAATCGCCTCATGGAAAGGAAGGACATTTAGTAGAACTTTTCAAGCAGACTGAGCAATGAGACACCTAATGCATGCCTACCAAAGTTTAGCATTAGCCAATCCCAGTGACAAACAAGTAGTCAGCAGACACCAAGAAAAACCACAACAGCTTCAAGATCAAGTTGTGGATTCTGCCAAGACAGATGTGATAGCAGCAGTTACGTTTCTGTCATCCTGCATTGCCATGTTTATTTTTGTTTGGCTGCAGGATTGGAAGCTCTTGGTTTTATCACAGCTCTTTGTGCTGCCTTAAACCATAATTCTACAGCCTGTTTTGGGTAGGTTTTGAGAGGTTTGAAGTGGAGAGGTAAAGGATGGATTCTTGTGTGGTTGTAAACTTCCAAATATTCTGAGACAATTCAACTTGCAGGGGAAGTTATGTACTACTTGTGGGTCCCAAACAATTTCTGCTGACCTTAGAATCAGCAGGTAACAGGTTTATGTAGCCATGGATCTAAAATTAACCACAAAACCTTTGATCAGTGAACTTCTAATAGGTACATACAGTCTTTCTTTTTATTCTACAAATCTTGGCTACATATCTGAGCATAGTAAAGAGAAAGACCAATTTATTGAGCATGTATCCTTCAATACCGCTGTACCATGGCCAACTTAAGCACTTTTTTAAGCCTTTCTTCCTGCTCTTTCTTACATCTTTGGTTTCGGATTTAGGATCGAGTTTCCCCTTTGCAAGCAGAGGGACAGGCACAGTCTTATTATCCCAAGGTCACACACACACTGGCACATAACACACACGTGCACAAATAGACAGGCCACCTCGGAAAAAGGAAAATAACTACAATGGGCAATTTACCCAGAACAGACAGGGATGACGGCCAGGACACAGATTTGTGTGTGCACGCACACAGTAACACTAGCGCATCCACACAGCTGGGCCTCAGGGCCAAGGTTCTGGCAATGCATCATTACCCTCCCTTGGAGGTGATTTCATATCCCAGCATGCATTTCTCATGTGGAGAGGAAATTACCCCTGGGCCGTGCTGAGAGCCAGCCGAGTGTGTCCTCCTTCCTCTGTCTCTGTCTTTCCCTTCTCTTCTCTTCCTTCGGATCCCTTGTTCACCCTATGACTGTCACACCCTTACCACCCTTCCTGCCTTGCTCTTTTGGCCTGAGCTACCCACTTAGCAACACGTTCCTTTATCATTCTCTCAATGACACTTCAGCTTTCCTCTCTCATGTGTGTATTCAGTTGTATGATGTACTGATGGGGTCTGCACTGTAAATCAAACAGGTAACCCATAGGTTGACATTTAGATGCCTCAATATAGCAAAAATGATAGAGAAAATCAACAAAAAGCAACAATCAAGTCTGTATACACAGAATCATCAATATTAAATCATTATTTTTGATGTTTCCATGACTACAGAACAAACTATATGCAAATAATTATTGTCAAACACAGACAAGAAAGCATTCTTTTTCAATGAGGAATCCATCTTTTTATTCAAAATTATTCCTATTCGTAATGTGTTAAATTTGTTAATTTGTCACAAATGAACTCCTATATTTAACTTAATTTTGTGTAAGATGGAAATAAAGTAGGCCTGCTAGGTCACCATGATTCAAACAGTATTATGCTTCCTCTGTCTCTGGTACTGAAAGTTGAAGAAACTGTGCTCACTTCTGTGTCTCTGTCCATTGTGCTGAAATGCTGCACTGTAATTTATTCAAAGGAATTAAGAACACTATTCTTTCCCCCACTGTTATTTATTTATTTATTTTTTTTCAAAATTGAGGCAAAGTCTATAAAAGGGCCAAAAACAATCTACTTCTGCACAGACAAAATATATGCAATCTTCTATGTAACAATAATAAAAACCAACTGGTCAGAAGAGCCTTCACTCCGACTAAATCTTTTCTTTTTTATAGTTCCAAACAAACACCAAATTAGCATGTCTTTATTTTTAGTAATATTGAAGATATTGCAATTAATGACCCATTGATTACTTTTTCATGGATGTCTCACCATCTCCATGCACCCTTGAGTCACCTTTGACCACTAAGACATTTCCAGAAATAGTAGTTTATGTTGGGCTTTACGCCAGCAGACACTGACAATAAATAGCAGGCGGTGAAATTGACATGTCATAGCAGATCACATCATGTCACACACCATAAATAGCAGTTTCATGTCAACACTACACTTACATGGGGCATATGGAGTTTCTTTTTTTTTCATAGTTTACAGATGTTTGTGCTAGAGATGATTTAATTCTGGAACCCCAACTGGTTAACTCAAGTATGTTTTGAAGGATGTTCAGTAATTTAGGTGAAATTAGGAAGTTTTAATAATTGACCTAATTTTATGATTAAGCTTTACATGAGATTTTAAATATCGGTGCCATTAACAATATTACCACTAAATATTACTGCTGTGCAGATATGTTTGCATTAATGAAAGTAATAAACCAGACTGGTTTAAATGAAGGCTATCTATCTTACTTTGAAGCAGGGTGCTTGCTTGGATAAATCTACTAAAGAGTAAGTCTGATCTCTACAGCTGAAGAAGTGCAGTATTATTGTCCTAGATCAGAAAGGTAAAACTGTCACCTAACGTCTTTACTTCTGCCTTCATGATATTTTTGTTTGGGAATGATTTATTCTTTCCCCAAGCTTCAAAACATTGAAGCAGTAACTCAAATATCTATATTTCCAGTCTCTAACTCCCATCTTCTGGGAGCTAAAGTCAATTTCTTTTTCCTTTTGATTTTCCTTTTTCTTTACCGACTTTTCTCTATATAGAAAGAATCTTTCGTTCTCAGCTCTGAATCCACAGGTGGATTCAGAACACCGATTCACACTAAATCATCTAATGGAGCTTTAGATACTTACGTATTCTTTCAACAAATTTTCAAGTTCCTAGTTTTATTAATGCATCTGTTGCATTAATAAAACTAGTCCATATAAATCTGAATTCTATGCATCACTTTTTTAAGATTTATTTCAATATGAGAAATGGGAGAGGTGAGATTTTTCTCACAAAGGATTCAAAGGGAACAAAAACAAATCATCAAAAGGGCAGTTATCTGCACAAACATTTCTCACCTCTTCTGTTTATCCAGGTTACTGGATATATGACTGTCATTGGGATGGCAGAGCCATCATGCCTATTGTTTTTCAGTTTTAACTAGTTATAAATCAGACATGGACTCAGCAATTTAACACACAATTTTACACAAAACATAATGACAAACCATCTCATCCTAAGGAGACATCTTGCTCTCCATCTCACCCACTCTGGCACACAAACAGATTATTAGACACACACATAACCTCTGCCCTCATTCAGAGTATCCCTTGTCTCTAATAGCTGCTAACTCATTTAGCATTTTATGTTAGCTCAGCCAGATCCAATTACAGCAAGAGTGAGAGTGAAGTTTGAGTAGGAGGCAATTTAACCTCTTGACAAAAAGAACTATAACACATGGCTTCAATTCAATGATATCACCCTAACGGGATTTTGCAAAGGAATGCAAAAGTTAAGGCAGGAGGAGATTATAGGCCAATTTTTCCAAATGAAAATTATTTTTAATAGATTTGCAAAGCTTAGGCATTGATTTTGCACTTGCTGTAACACTAAGAAGTCTCACAGTTCTCACAGTAAAATCCTATAAGGATTAAAGTTATAATAATTTGTATCAATCAAGCTTTTTTAATGTTTGCTTGAGCTGAAATTCAAATAACAGACAGCAACAAAAGCCAGCATTGAACTTATTATATGAATTTGGACACGATTTCTATCTGCTATAGTTTTCCCCTGTACACGTGTTTTACGAAACGTTTAGATAGCTATTTGGTTGATTAAACCCCTTCCAGCTTGTGTTAATGTGCAGAATTTCTGAAGTCAACCAAACCTGTTTGCCTTCATCATATTTTAATTATGCCTAATTATGTGGATAATGCTGATATCCAAGTGAATCAAATTTAAACCAGAAAAACTTGTAAATGTGGAATATAAATAAAAAGTATTTAATCTGTAAGTTACATGGAAATAGGAAAGTTTCCAAATATTATATTTCGTAATTAGAACAGAATTTTTTTCTGTGGAGTTTCTCTCATGACTGAACAAAAGCCTCCAGTCTCTATTTCATTCTTATCACATTTGACAGCCTAAATATGTAGGTGTTTTTATTTGTTAATGTGGAAATAAGGATTTAACTTTTTTTGTGTGTGTCTGTGACACTCGAGGTGCAGGACTTATCTTGTGCATCTTTTTGTTTATATTTTTTTCATGTTACGCAAAAATAGCAGTGCTTACAAATAAAAAAAAAAAACTACAACACATAACCCACACAGCATATTTTATCTGCATTAGATAAAACTAACTTCAGAATGAATGAGAACATCGCAGTTTGTTCATTAACAGTGACATTAAAAAGAGTTTTCTCCTTTAATTATACTTTTTTTGCATTTTTGAAAGGCTTAAGTTTTTCATAAGATCAAAATAGTTTAAATGTTAGTCAAAGACAACATAAATAAACACAAGTCAGCAAAAATTGTATTTTTTTTTTTAATGAAATACATTTCTGGGACTTGTTTCAACATTTACTATAACATTTAATTTCCCTTTGGAATTAATAAAGTATTTTTTAACTGAACTGAATGAAATTGATAAAGAAAATCTAGGAAAAACATAAGTAATTGCAGCTTAACCACTAACCATCGCAATCAAGTTTTTCAGATCAGTTGTAATAATCAATCAATCAATCAATCAATCAGTCAGTCAGTCAGTCAGTCAGTCAGTCAGTCAGTCAGTCAGTCAGTCAGTCAGTCAGTCAGTCAGTCAATCAATAAATCAATCAAAAAAACTTGTTTTTAGGCATGTGGTCCATAATAAACAGTCTATAAGTCAACTAATCCTTGCAGATTTTTTATACTTTATCTGTATTGGAGGTTGCAAACATAGTCCCACATGTTCTCCTTCAGGATTTTCTGGCAGACAGCAGAATTCATGGTTTATTTTATCACAGTAAGTCTGCCACTAGCGTTACCATGTTTTAATGTTCATATGATGTTTTTGAAATAGTGTTACTTTTACAACTGATATAATGGGACACACTTATAGAATAGTTCTTCATTTGTCTCGTCATTCAGCAAAATATTTTTCCAAAAAGTCTTTGGGATCATCAAGATGTGGAAAAATTGTAAGAATTTATTTTTTTTCCTTTTTTTTTTGCTCAGGACTGGTTTTTGTTTTTGCCCCATCTCTTTCTAATGTTGGATGCAGGAACAATGGCCTTATTTAAGGCAAGAGAGGCCTGAATGTTATGGGATATTTTCGTCTGGAAACTAATTGAGGTAATTTTTGTCAGCCGACTCCCGTGAAAGTTCACCACTGTTCCATGTTTTCACCATTTGTGGATAATGGCTCTCTCTGTGGTTTGGTGGAGTTCTGAAGATTTAGAAGTTGCTTTGTAACCTTTCCCAGACATATAGCGCTCAATGACTTCATTTCTTTGTTGTTCCTGATTTCTTTTTTCTTTATGTCTGTATCTTGTCTAGCCTTTGAGGATCTTTAGGTGAACTATACAGGTCTTATTTAAGCAACTTCTTGGTTGAGCACAGGTGTTGTAGTAATCAGGCCTTGGCGTGGCTAGAACAAATGAACTCATGTGATCCACCATGAATAATCATAGTTTAACAGGGGAATCAATCACTTTTTTTTTACCCAGGGCCATGAAGGTTTGGATTTTCTTTCTCCTTTATTATATAAACTGTTGCTTAAAAACTTTATTTTGTGTTTAACCTTTGCTGTTACTGACCTTTATTTAAACTTGTCTGATGTTGCAAAACATGTAAGTGTGCCAAACAAACAAAAAATGGGAAAGCATGATGGCAACAAATATTTTCTCATACCACTCTACGTATAGCTGTTAAAGAAACTCTCTCCTGTTTTTGTTTTTTTTTCTACTGTACCTGTTCATTCTCTATCCTCACGTTCTTTGTCTTTTCCCATAACTGATAGCTGCAGATTTGATCCACACATCTAACTCTCTCTCTCCCTCTTTAATTAAAGGAATTATACATCAAGAGTCCAGTGAAATATATATAAAGATGGAGATGAAGCTTTGCTTAATTGAGGAGACAAGAGGACTGAAGTGATCGCAGCCCAGTAGGGCTCTTTTACACCCAGCATGATACTAAGGAAGATGAAAGGAGCTTCTAATGCAACTGGTGTGTGACTGGAAGGAACACACTGCGATGTATTTTTTTTTTCTTATTGGCCTTATACATATGAAGGAAGTAGGCAAGAATCGTCCTCTGTTAAGTCAATTCATACCTGATAATGAAGACCTTAAAAGATAATATCTCATGGTCATTTAGAAACGAAAAAAAATATAGATTAATTGTTAATGCATTATATATATATATTTTATTGTAACCATTAAAATAATTTTTCTGTCAAGCTGTGGCTGAGCGGACCGTCTTTTGTTTGCACAGAATCTGCTGCAGGAAAGCCAATCAGAATGGAGTATTCCCATTTTTTGAAGCTGGGAGTATATTTTTATTCCCAAGGTAAATGGTGCTTATGAATAACACATACTGTATGGGTTAATGTTTAAGAATGAAAATATTATTGAAAAGTTCTCATTATTTCAGTAACGCAGACTAATGTTATCCTAATCTAGAATGATGTTATTTAGCTTATGAAGTTTCTACTAAATATGAGGATTTTCTACTTACAACTATGGAGACATGCATTAAATTTCTTAGAATATTAGATAATTGAAATAGATTTAAAAGAATAAAACATTGATTTTGGCCTAATGAAAAGTATGTTTAATAGTTGCTTAAAGGTTGCCATTTTCAATGGTACTTTTATTCTAGGAAAGAAGTAGAACACATATTTTTGATGTACCTCTGTGTGAATATTGTTGTATACTGTAAGTAAAATATTAGATGTGATTTCTAAATGTTCACTAGAGCTCAATGAACGTCTCTGCTTTTATCCTACCTTGGGTCTTTCTGAATAGAATCAATGGAGGGTGAACGTTGCAGGCTTCCTTCAGGTGGTAGTGCTGGTCCAGACTTGCTGTAAGGAGATTCCACCACCGAGGGGCAGTATTGTAGGGTGCGGTAGGGGTCCGCCACATAAGGGTCTGAGCCATAAACATCTCCGCCCCCTCCACCGGCGCTCGAAGTATATCCTGGCCCCACTGTGGCATAGTTGTTCGTCCCACCGCGACTATAGCTCCCTGTCCCAGTGCCGTGACTTCCTGTTCGCTGCAAAGGGGTCGAGTCTACACCAGGGGAGGAGGGTGCTATGGGGGCAAAGTACGGACAGAGGACATAACTTAGGTCACGGACATGGCTATGGACATGCATCATCAAGTCTATAGAAGACAGTAATAAGGGAAGGAGATCAAGAGGAAGAAAGGACAAGAAGGCAAGCATAGGAAAGGAGAGGAAGTACAGAAAGGCAGGAAAGAATGGAAAAAAATGGTCATTGAAAGAATAACTGTAGATTAAAAACTGTAAATTAACATTGCATTCAAATACATATTTTATATCTACTAAAATGTTCATTGAAAATATATTTTAATAACATTTAATGCAGTAGGTAAATTTTATTATTAGACTTAACATACAGCATACCTAGTGTCCAAAAAAAATAAAAATTGTGCTATTTCTGCAGAGCTAATTAGAAAACAAAACTGCTTTTAAAGATATTTCCAGTTTAGAGCCTACATATTTTTATATTTTTTGTATTGCTTTAAGGAGAAATTATCACCTTGGAATAAAAGAAATAATTACACTTGGTTTGAGAAACGTCAAACCCCCACAAACATTCTTATAACACATTAAGAAGAAAAACTCTATGGGTTCTAATGTGAGTTTAGTAATAGATGAAAACATCCAGCACAGACATTGCAGCTTTCTTCTTTCCTCTACATCGTTCATGGATCTGTAATATATCAAGATCTTGATGTGGGTCTAGGGGCTTTGTTCCTCTGGCTGTAAACGGTGAGACAAACTGTTGAAGGAGGTACATCTCATCTATCTTTTGGACCAAGCTATCCGCAGACTTAAACAAACGCACACATACACATGTAAAACCACGAAATCTATTCTTCAGGAACTGAGGGTTCTTTTAATCAATATGTCACCATGTGATTAACACAGACCAATGAGTCTCTTCTCATAATCAGAGTGTATGTCTGCTTGTCCAACTGTAAAGCAAAGACACTTAAAATAAATGCATACATGCAGAGACAATGCAATCAAAAATGAAAGAACTTGCTATGTGTCACCGAGTGTCTTCCATGGCTGAGTGTCTCATCATTATGTGACCAACAAACTTGCTCTTTAGTGCTTTCTTGAGAGCTGGCATTTGCTTGACCTTCGCAGCCCTCTTATATCTTTATTTCACCCCTCGCACTCTCTCCTTCTCTCCCTCTCTCTCACATACACACATACAGCTGACCTGCCTCTGCTGCGTGATTAAGAAGAACACCGCCTAACAGAATCGCATAACAAGCTCCTTTTTTCCCACCATTTTTAATATTTAGATGAAAAAGAAATCAAATAATCATGTTGACATAAATTCTTTTTTTGGTTTAAAAGAGAAATGATGGGGAATACTGGCTGCATGAAGCACTCTAAGACTGTCTGAATCTGACAATCCATAAAAATGTTAAGGCAAAAAATGATTCAGCTAAAAATTGACAGAGGAGCGGCTTAAAAAGGCCAACAGTTGAAGTAAGAAAAGAGGAGTATAGAAAGGTAATGGTGCAGAGTCCTTCCCATCACAGACAAATCTTCTCTATACGCTTTAAATAGTGTCAGTGGTGAGTCTGTCCTTCTCAACGTCTCATTAGTAGCTGGGGCTTTAGGCTAAAGCTACCAGTTTCACTGTGCACTCACTGAGAGACATGACATCCAAATAGGACATACCCCAGAGCAAAAGCAGGCATGGAAGAACAGCAAATGGCAAAAGAGTTGGCCAAAATGTCTAACACAGGAAAAAAAGAGAGCTGTCCTTTTTTTTCTCTACAGTAAATTGAGCTGTGACCAGTGAAAAGTCTTGGGTAGAGGCTGAAAAAGGGAAGGTAAGTGGGGATAAAATGTAGACAGGGTAGGGGACAGAGAGGAAGTCTTCTTGACTCAGGTTTAAAGCTCACTTAAAGTTCTGTTTTTTTCACTTGTTAGTTTCTGTATGTATACCCGCCCTCTCTTCCTCTTTTCCATTCAGTATAAAACTGACTTTCCTGATTCCTTTGACAAATGAGTCGCCTGACAAATTAGCTGACCTTTAAAGCTATTACAGCCTTTATGGGATTTGTGTCACTGTAACTGTTCATATTAAAACAATGCAGTGCTTCGCAGAATGATTCATACCTTTAAAGATTTTTTTATTTATATTTGTTGCGTTATCAAACAAAAAAGTTTTTTATCTGTAAATAATGGACTGTTAAGAGTAATATGTGTTTGTATTTAGCTCCCCTCATTTAATTGCCTGTTAAAAGACCAATTGATGCAACATTAACTTCAAGGCGTTTAGCTTTTTTTTCCCTAAGACTTTTAAACAGAAATATTGACAACAAATCCACCCTTCAATTCAGGTCTGGACTTTGGGCCATTCAACCAACTATTTATAAGCTGATCTTAAGTGTTGTTGTCCTGCTGGAAGGTAAAGCTTAGTATCAAATCTTTTCCAGCCTCTTACAGATTTACTCTCAGGATTGCCCCTCATTAAACTTAATCTGTCTTTGAATGAACTTTGATCAGCACCTGCTAAAAAAAAACCTTTAATAAAGATTTATATAGATGATTTGTAACAAATACAGTGTATCTAAAACCAGTTAGAAAATCAGTATAATTAAATGTCCTTTAAACGGGGAAACTAGACACAAAGCTGAATTTATCCTGAGTCAAAATGCCTGCTCTGAAACTATGCATAGAGCACATAAAAATCAATATAATTCAAATATAAAAGCAAAAGCGCGCATCATCTGTAATATCTATGCTTCCCTGCAGTCTTGCTGTCCTTGAGCAGAGTCACTAGGCTCAGCTGTATTCCTCTAAAGAATTTGCCCAGAGCCCTACTTTTATTAGAATGTATTACCGCAAGTGTTCTACTTCTTTAAGTATAATTCAAGGTAAAATAGGATTTTAGACTGGTAGAGTATTTCTATTTTCAACAAGTCAACAAAAAAAATTTTGGTTTCCACTGCAGTAAAAGTTGGTGTGAGAGAGCTTTCCTTTTTGCAATTTTTTTTTTTTAAATAGCAGAAGGCAAAGTCCTTTTACTGCTTTACAAAATATAAGGCATATCATGGAAAGTGGCACATGTGTGAGTGTGTATATTCATTGGCAGATACATAAACACATGCATGTTCAACCAACACCTCTCACACCTAACACTCTGGCAGTGTGAAATTGTGTTTGAGAATAAATAAAAAGGACGGTCTATCATTGCATTCCCTCGCTTGTGCATAGAGTAAACAAATCGTGGCCGTGCTCCTGCTGGCAGATTTGCGACGGAAAGGGAAACTCTATTAGTCATTTGACACAGTGATACCTCTGCAATTAGCCAGTCAGCTGAGGGGCCGCCTCGCTTAGAGCGGGGCCCTGTGTACTGCAGATGAGGGAGCTCCTGCTGAATGCACAAGAGGTGGAGCGAAGGAGAAATAGTAAGAGCAGAAAAAAAAAAACGACTAATAAGAGATCAAGCCAATCCTGAGAGCGTTTTACTTCTATGATAACTTATCATCCTTTCATCTCTGCTTCCATTCTTTTCAGCCTCACTGTCTCATCCTTTTTCCACCATCACTCTCCTCTTGTGTCTTTTTATCTCTCTTTGGTGCTTTCGGTCCTGTCTGTCTTCACCTTGATTTATTTTATTTTTTTCATCCCCCAGATCCCTTGGAAACCTCCCGTTTGAGATACAGCCCTCCCTCCTATTGTTGTGGCTTACACACTCTCTGCTCCCATGCTGTTTGTCTGTCATTCTCTGTCAATCACTGGTTCATTTCATGTTCATCTCCCCTTTTCTTCCCTAACATCCCCCTGTCTATCCATCTTTCTCCCTCTTCCCCTCTGTCGTGGCTCTTGTAGACTATGTGATCAGAGCTGGGGACATATTCTTCTTCTCGACATGCTTCAGTGCTCACTGCGATTACACAAAAAACCTCAGTACAGTTTCTATCTCTCACATAGATTCACATCAAAGCCAAACTGCACAAAGAAGAGCCTCTAAATATGTGAGGAACTGATGTTAAATGAATCTGCATGCTTGTAGCACACAGGTCATTCAGTATGTACAGACAGCATTGGCTAAAGTAGCCATAAAGTGTTCTTGCCAGAGCTTAACACACACCCCTACCAGCATAAAACTCTGTGGACTCTTGGACATATAAGAAAGTAAGAAGTCATTTCTCGCTCTTTTTATCCCTGGGGAAACCTTTAGGCCAACACACAGCTCTGATGTTCCTAAGCTGGAGGAACTCGAAGATCCACATGCACAACCATGTGCACAAAAATGTTCTTCCCTAAAAATAAGGTGCTATCATTTGTTAATGCGAAATCTATAGGGCACTGAGTTATATGAAGGAAAGTACAAGGTCTCTCTCAGTTTCTCATTTAACAGGTATGTAGTGGCTTCAGACCAGGGTTTTCAAGCAAATAATATTCCTTTATTACACTCTATGTTTTTTTTTTGTCTAATCTAAAATGGCCACACGTATGATTAAGCAACGTCCCTTTGACTGTTTAGGTATATTTTTAGTTATGAGGGATTATTTGGGTCTTGTTCCTCGCCTTGGTCAAGGTCATCTAATTACATGCGTATTAGATGACCTGGCAATTCTAAATCAGTCCTTAGAATTACATAGTTCATAGCTGATTGTCTCACATGTCCCTATGAATAACATGAGCATCTTCAGGATGTAGCTTTTTCACTTCATTAAATGCTTGAATTAGCCTTAGCCCCAAGCAACACTGTAACTGGATAAACTGAGTGCAGAACTGAATGAAAGAGAAGACTTTGTGAACTTTAGTAGACCTAAATGAATGGGTAAAGATATAAGCCCTTTTTATTTTACTTTGCTACATGCAGAATATAAAGCTAACTATTTTGGAAAAAAAAAAAGTAGGGTTAAAAATGACAAGGAGCTGATAAACAGTTAACCAACTTTAAAGTTTAGAGCAACTGTAGAAAATATGTTTTGGAGAGAAGATCTGCAAAATATCTAAAAGCAAAAAGTCTTCAAATTCGTTTCAGCTGTTAATATATTGCTGGTAAAATTAAGAATATGGAAATTATTAAAAAACCTAAACACTGCAAGATGGAGAAACTTGTGGTTGAACATGTTTTGTGTCTCTAATGTTTGTGTGACATGCATACACCAACAACAGAAAAGTAGAAAAATTATACTGATACATCAATTAAGTCAGATGTAATAAGCTTGTAGTTATGCTTTGAGGCCTTTGTAAGAACTTAGGCCATTGTACAAATATGTACCACAGTATCTGGATTCAATGAGAACTGATAATATGTTACTACTAAACAGTGTTGGCTAAAATGTATAAACATGCTTCTGTACATTAAAACTGTATTTGAACTTATATTACTTCTTCTGTTTATCTTCTTTTTTGCTACAATGAAACCACTTTGATGAGAATATGACTCTCTGTAAAGAGAAAATGTCATTACTACAATATGAACATTAAATAAGTTAAACTGTTTTAACAAATAAAGCTAAATACTCTTATTACCCCAGAGCACTTTAGAATTATACTCCATTTACAAAAATAGCCATTTTAAAATGTTTCAAACATGAACCTGAATAACAAATACCTGAAGCTTCATAAATTCGAGTTATTTACAAGAATATATTTACAAAATTCCAAACCTGGATGTACAAATAATCATTTTTATTTAATTGTTTAACCCTTATAGATACAGAGAATATTACCATGCATTTATTACTCACCTGGATGTTTCACATTATTTAAAGCAATTTTGTAAATGTTCTGATATTTTAGTAAAATAACCTTACCACACTCCTATAAATCACATTCAAAGAAGCTTAATCATTTACTTATAATATGATAAAATGCCATAATCTGTCATACTTTACATGAGTTAATTGACTGAGAAGAAAATCACTTGTCAAATCAATTGAAATATGTTGTTATATAAAATAATTAGAAAATAATATACATTTAATCAAGATGTTGTGAATTTTTTTTTTGCATAGTAATGTTTGTTTATGTCAAAAGTTCATTAAAAGTACACAAGAAAGGTAGCTGAGATGAAATGACAAAAGGACTGTTGTAAAATGAGGGCAGGGATTGAAAATAGGTTTAGCTGATCCAGAACCATACTTAAAAAATAATATTTGTTTATGTATTTTTGAGCTACTGATTATTCTACAAAAAGGACTCATTCGGTATGCTTAGCATCCAGCCTGTTTCATTAAACTAAAGAATAAGTGACAATAAAGCTTCTTTCAGTGTTTAATTATTTAGATCGAATGGTTCACTTGGACCCCAACAAACATTATTTTGAAGTCAAATTTGTTGACTAATTCACCTCACAAATGCTCTGACAGAGCACAAAAAGCAAGGATCAGATTTACAATAACAAGCATTTTGTTGCTCTGGCAGTTCCTGACTCCAATTTAAATTTCTAAACTAATTATCAGAGCAATTTTTCAAGCTCACATGTAGGATGAAAAGCCTTGCAGTAATTTAGGAAACAAACACAGCAATTCATAAACACTAAGTCCGAGTACAGTAAGACCTGCAACAAGAGGATGGAGTTTTGGATGACTTCAATATAACATACATATGGCGCATCTTTGATAACCAGATGCAGCACTGATTTTTTTTAAAGTTGTCTTCTAGATCGAGAATTAATTAAACATTGCTGTTTTGCGTGACACACGTCCTACAAATAATGACTATGGCACAAAAAAAGAGTATAATGTTTAGATTTTTAAGCATAAAAAAAAACTAAATCATTATCTGCATCCCTTTCTACCTAGTGTTTGTGCTGTTGAAACCCATTGATGGGCTGAGTACATAGCTGATTTGTGTATGTATCTGTATGTACAGTATAGTAGTTTACATACATGTTGAAATACCAGTGGGTTTGATATAGGCATATGAAATAACATGAAGATCCTTGAATCTTTAAACCTCCATCAACTATAGAGGAGTGACGCAAACAAATACTCTAAGACCTACAAGCTAAATTGACTGTAATTAGTATGATAAATCAGGCTCGGGCAGCAGAGGACGTTTGCCACATGAAAGTGAGCCTTTCCTTTATCTTTGTTTTCATCGCAGGGATCTGTCACTCTCCATATTAAGGGAGAGTTCTGAACTTTCTCTGCCTCCTGGCCTGTGGATGTACGTTAGATATGTGCACCTTTTCTGCTGTTCTCTCTGAGCTATTGCTCTCTTGGGCTTGTTTTCTTTCTTTCATCTCTCTTCTCTATCGCCCTCTTTTCTCTGTCCCCCTCATTAGGATGTTAGATCTCATTAAAGAAGGAAAACAGAATTTAAAGAGGAAGAAGATTGGTTTAATGGCCTGATGTAAAAATCCTTCACATATTTCCACTTCTTATTTGTGCACAATTGCACCAGTGAATGATGCAAATTCAATCAAAAATGATTCAAGCAATGCGGGACTGCACATTTACAACAACCTCAACCCTGCATTTGGGAAGAAGGCTAATCTTGTGTCTCAGGATCTGCATAATCACATTCAAAAGTTAAAAAACTATTATGTATTGTAATGACAGGAAGAGTGTCCAACCCAAAAATATTTTGAGACACCTGAGAACGTGCAGAAATAAAATGAGATCTAAACACACAATTTTCTGTTTAAGTAATGCAACTTATAGGTGATTTAACCTGCATTGTACCTGTGCAAATAATACTTCACTTGTAGCTCAATCTGGAATTAAATTTCAAATGAGAGGGATTTAAAAAAAAAAAAAGAGGTTTAAATGTGTTCGGGATTACTAATTGTAAAAGAATGTGCATCTATCTCTTATTAAGACACTGCTGGGAGTGATCTTAAATATAAAAGTCTTATCAATATCAGTAGTTCAACCTTTTATAACAGAAAGACCTGATAAATGGCAATGGCACTAAAACAAGTGATTCAAACTCTCACTACCTGGGCCACAAGCAGACCTAATGTTGAGCTATTAAGGAGAAAAAGAGTCACATCCATTCCAACGGCAGTTTTCCCCGGTGGTCAGAGTCATTAATATGAGCCAAGACAACTTTCATGTCAAAGAAACAGGATGCACAAAGGCAATGCCAGAGGAAAGCTAAGAAAATATAAAATGAATTAGAAAACAGCGAAGGGAGGTCAGAGAAGAGGTAAGGAATTGGAATAAAGGAATATTTCCTTACGTTAAAAGACGTAAGGAAAGAGAAATAACTTGCAAGCCTTGCAGGAGAAGCATCAGTCATCCTGTGGTGAATCTGAATCATTTGAATGCATGTGTACACTGAAGACACGGTGGCCGAGAAAGAATAATTGCTTAAAATAGGCCACATTAACCTGCAGTCCTCCTGGGCACTGCCCTAGTTTTACCCAAGAAAGGAATAATGTGCATTGCAGCCTGCACATATTTATGACATGCATGCTACCAAACCACACAGACACAGACAAAACCCAACTTCCAGCACACAAACCCGTGTATTTTCTGATTAAAATTATCAAAATAATAGTAAGCGACAATTTGACCTAAATGAGAATACATATTTGGAAACAAAACATTTAACGAGTTGCCTGAAAGTATTCACACTACTATCATGTATAAACTGTATATTATTTAGTAAAAATATATTAACAGATAGATCATCTAGAAAGAATGATGTAAAAGTGTGTTTTATACAACATATTTTTTTCTGTTCCTGACAATCTTTAAAAAGTGAGCAAAATGATGTTGCTGGAATTGCTTGAAAGATTATCAAACCATATAGACGTCCTGATTACAACTTGGTGATTTTTTGATGCCTAACACCCAGAACAATGTCTCTCTTCCCTTCACAGCAAGAGAATGACTTATAGTATTAATTACATTGATCCATGCCAGCTTAATGAACCAATAATGTGAGCTTGCCATTGCCAAGAAAAGGCACTGTGACATAATTAATGACTTACTGCTCACCATGTCAGCAGAACTCTTATCAGTTCATTATGAGCCATCACTCAGTGCGTTATGAATCCCTATTAGACAAACTCTTTTTATTGCGCGTGGAACGCATATGACTTTTAAAAATGCATTAAAACCACCTCCTAATTCAGTGGCACGGTGAGTATAGGGTGTTACTCAGTCTTTGGTTTTCTGATTTACCACCGAAAAGAAATTAGCAAAGAAATACAGGAAATTTATCAGATAAAGTTTGATACAACATAGGCTGGTGGTCAGTTTAATTAAAGCATACTAATTTGTGTGAACCTGTTCGTGTACCTGTGTCTGTATCATAATGGACTTCCTTAAAAAGTTTAATGTGTTGTAGTTATCTAAATAGGTAATTATAGTTTGCAGGGGAAATTTTATTTTTTGGGATTTCTTAAAGTCTTAACAATAAAAATTATGGGTAACACTTTATTCTTCTTTGTAATGTTTTAATCCATTGAATTTATTTAAACATCATTTGCAAACAATACCGTCACATTACGGTCCTTTATTTTCTAAAAGTGCTCAAGAAAAAAAAAAAAAAAAACTATCTGGGCTTAAACAAAACCACAAATTTTTACCAATAAAAACATTGGCAACATTTATAAACCATATATTACTGCTGTAATTCTGACCCAAATGCTAATGATAGCTATTTAGTTTAAGCTGGTTAATGATACAGAGGAAGATGTGAATGGGCATGACAAACTTGGGTATTTCTATATTGCTTTAAAACCATAATGGGATTAACATGGCGTACCTAAACCCACATAGAGATAAGCTCATTGAGAGCCTATTAAGAATACATTGCAGGGAACAATGAAGCTGTACAGGGAGCAGTAAAAAAGACTGTTGATTTGATAGAAAATGTATCCTACTGTGTTTTATAACAAATAAAAGAGTTGTCTTCTTATTTTCTTTTCTTTATTATGTCCTTTCTTAAGTTTACTTTTGGGTGTAATTTGCAGGAATGTGTGATGGAGGATTTTTAGTATGAACCTGAAGGATATATGTGCAATTTAGCTCCTATTAAATCCCCTCATGGCAAATTGACTAATTCAATCTCCATTAAGTGGTAGATCACAGAAAGAGGCAACTTTGGTCCAAACCAAGATAACCTGGTTGAGCCAGGTTTGCAGCAGAAAACCTGCTGAACAAAACCAACCAACCAACCAACCAACCAACCAACCAACCAACCAACCAACCAACCAACCAACCAACCAACCAACCATCCATGGAATATACACTGCTCAAAAGAATTAAAGGAACACTTTGAAAACACATCAGATCTCAATGGGGAAAAATCATGCAGTTTATTGATTCTGATATGGATTGGGTGATGTGTTAAGAACAAAAGGAGGCGACATCATTTGATGGAAATGTAAATTATCAACCTACAGAGGCTGAATTCAAAGACACCCTAAAAATCA
>JAUZNJ010102473.1:0-12232 GCA_034780135.1 Jordanella pulchra | reverse complement strand
TATTTGCATTTTCAGTTTGGTTTCATGCATCACACCTGGCATTTAGACACAAATCTTCAACAGGATTGAGGTCTGTGTAACAGGTGTGTGAATAAATTTACATAAAGTGCCTTGAGGTGACATGTGTTGTGAATTGGAGCTATATAAACAAACTGTATTGCATTGAACTATCACTGGCTATTGTAATATAGGTTTTACATTGCTATGATCTGAGAAAGTACCAACCCTAAAAAAGCCCCTGCTCTAAATTCAGCACATGAAAGCTGAAAAGAAATGCACAGATGTTTGAATGGACAAAATAAACGGGCTTTCTGGAGAAATGTTTTCTTAACCCTTGAGACAGTTTGACTTTTTTGACCTTGATGACACAAAGTTTGAGGAAGTTAAGAGCTTCATGACGGCAACTGGTGTATTGAAAGTCAAGCGTGGCGTTTTCTGTATTTTTACTAAATACAAGGGTGTTTTGTTTTTTTCATTAAAGTCCAGTTTGTGGGAGGAAACAACCAGTTTAAGAGTGATCAATATCCAATGAGATTTATTCCATACGTTTTTGATATTGAATTGGAGCTATATATGACATTAGGTGACTTCTAACCAAATAATAGTGAAAAATGTATGAATTTATACATTTTTATGTTTTACCGTCCAACACTCAAGAGATCAATAATTAGAAAACAGCTATTATTGTGAGACGAATGACCATGGTGAGGCTATGTCAACCTCCTACCAGACCTGAAATGGTGACAAATGAATTTTTCTATTCAACCAGCATTTAACTTGGAGAAAATTAAATGGTATTATAACACATGAATATAACATGAAAGTCCAATAAATAAGCATTTAGAGCTGGAGTGAAAAATATCAATAGTATTTTAATGACCAAAGATATAAACATTTAGATATCTATTTCATAATGAGACTGACAAAATCTTTACAAAGTCATCCTTCATGTTCTGCTGCTTCGTATTGTCTGTACAAAATGAGGTGGCACTGGCACACAGAAAAAGAAACGTTCCAGAGTAAACAGCAACGTCAGCATAATGAAAAGCAAAGCTACAGCGGAAAAACAATCTCAGAAAATCAACAGGACGTAAACATACAGGGATGTAATATATATCCACTTTTACTCCCTGTGCCTGCAGAAACTTCAAAGACATTCTGTTCCAATTTATTATTTACTGACAAGCTGAAAATGAATAGTTAATTATATAAAATATCACATAGATAAAAAGAAAGCAGTACAGACATTTCATTTATCAGAAAAAAATAAGCAATTACCCTAGAGTGTGTTTCTGCCTTATTTTCATAAACAACCTATAGATGCATATTCAGTGTTTCACACATTATTTAAAGTTTTTTTTTTTTTGTTCCACATAGAAGATTTTCGTCGGGCAGTATGTTGCTTATAACTGTTTTCTTCACTGTTTGCTGTAAAAGACATAAATCCTCTATATGTCATCAGTCCCTGTAGGCTTCACTGAAGTCAAACTCATCTGCAGCCTCTTCTTCACGTGCAGGTTTATCTTAAAAGGCTGCAGTGCTGGACGGAGACGTAAAATACTCATCAGGTTCTATGTACACATATCTCTAACGTGTTCAAAATATCATGCAAGTAACTACCATCAATTGAAATAAAGCAATACCTCAGCCATGTCAACATTATGCTGTAGGCTGCAAAGTTCTTCAAACTATGTTTTCCGTTAGGTTACAGGAGACCTACAGAATATCTTGTGCCCTTGGTCTGTTCTAAAAGCCCCGCCATGCTAGGGTCCAGAAGAAATGCAAAACAGTTTGCTTTGTTTAAGTAAACATCTGTTCATTTAGTCTATAGATTTCTAATATACAAACTGATAGTGCGCTTATGGGACAGAGTAGAAATCTAGAGTCTGTTCTTTATTCTAAGACTGAACCACAGTGTAGAAATCAATGAGACAAAGCAGGACGGCAGTCAGGTTCTGTCCATTACAAAACTTCAGGCATAGTTCCTGCAGCATCTTTTTGCTGTTCTCTTTACCAACTGTGTTTCTTTTAAAGCTTTCTAAGATTAGCATTGTTTTAATAAATTCCTGGCACAAATGAGTCTCTTTAAAACTGGCTGTCTTTCGCACTGAATGTCAAGAGCTGAGATTCAAATGCTCTTGTAATCCAAAATGACGAGTGCAACAAGGCACTATAGGATGGGACACCAGGCTGACAGAGAAAAACGTTAGTTTACAAATACTTTTTTTGAAAAAAACTTTGAAAAATATATATTCCAGATAAGTCAGCAGCCAGTTAAATCAATGACCTAAAAAGACAATAGATCATGAATCACTGCACTGAGATTCATTCTAGATTTCACCATGTGTACTCCAACCTCTCTCTGCGCAGTAGCACTTTCTTTACACAGCAGAGAATGTTTTTACATTCATTCAGAGGGAAAACTCGTCTGAATCTAAATATTCTAGAGTAGTGGTACATTAGGTATTTTACAGAAATTTTATACCAATTGATATCACCTTAAACAGAGTTAAAGGATCACATTTCTAAGATTTTAAAATGTTTTTGTTCAATGAAAGACTGTTAAACCAAGGCTAATTATTAACAAACACAATGTGTTTTTAGATGTTCCACAAATAAGTAGAACATAAGTCCAAATACTGTTTAGTTATTATAATTCTTATTATGTTATAAAGTTTAAAATGACATTTAAAAGTGTCTCAAAGTATAACAGCATGTACTATTCTGGCCTTGATGTGGTTTAGGCTTGATAAAGTATGCTGTACGTGCTCTGACCACTGCCCTAAAAGCACAGACCAAAGGAAAAACTTGACAGAAGTGTCTGTTAGGGTACACATAATAAACCCGAAAGTTTCCGCCACAGTGAATCAAGCTGAACAATGAAATTAACAACAAGAGGTTTCAAAAAAAACAACATCATCTTAGCAACATATTGATAACATTGAAAGCGATCTATAGGCTACATTCTCCATACAGAAGCATACACAAGTGTATAATTCCAAAGTTGACAACATTTTGACGACGCAAGTTACAAAAATACATCTTAGAGTGTCTCATCAGTCCCCCAGCTGATGCATAAAACGGTCATACAATGAAAATGACCGCATCAGTAGAGCATATTAAGGATTCCTCATTGTTATCATTGTATGGATGTAGACGGTGAGGATAATACCAGTATTGCAACCAATGCCATAGCTCATACGACATTAATAGTTCGTTCAATCAGTCACCTGTTTGACTCTATTTTATTGGACAACATCTACCTTGACTGGAAGCACTTTTTTTTTTTTTAACACTGAGCAGTTGTAAAGCATCTCATTAAAACCCACTGTTAATCTTACAATGCAATGAAATGCAAACATGTTCATTGATATGTATCCTGAAACCTATTTTTTATTTATTTTT
The DNA here is from genome assembly GCA_034780135.1 of Jordanella pulchra. Classification (NCBI taxonomy): domain Eukaryota; kingdom Metazoa; phylum Chordata; class Actinopteri; order Cyprinodontiformes; family Cyprinodontidae; genus Jordanella; species Jordanella pulchra. Next base: position 8,827 of record JAUZNJ010102473.1, on the reverse strand, counting down.
TTGCTTTTATCATGTTGACCTTTTTCCAAGTTTTAACGTTCAGGTTTTTTGGGAACAATAGCTTTGTTGGAATCAATCTGGATGAATGAGAAAAATGTGAGGCTATAGCTCTTATCTCCCTTCATGTTAAAACAGCTGTAGCTGCAGCAGTTTTCAGTACTTCCTCTAAGATGAAGTGGATGAGGACTGGACATGCAAACAGACACAGGCACAACAAAAACATGGAGGTAATTAGTTTCAAAATTTGTGCATGTTAAAGGAAACATGGTTCTAACAGCTTAGAACTGTAATTAGAAACACGAGGAGCATCTTTGCTGACTTCTGATTCATCTAGACTTTCTAAAACCTTAAAGACAAATTGCAGTAGCAGCTGATGTTCTATTTCTTTTGAGTGAATATTTCCCTCTTTAACATTTAGAGCCCGATCTTCAGAAGGTTTGCATGTATTAAAACCTGTGCAAACTTGTTAGGACAAGAAGAATTGATCTTCATACAAGGTGTAAATCCTTTAACACACAATATTGTAGATTTTGTTTGCAACCCTCCCACTTATTTTATGTGCCAGTTTTTTGCCACACCTTACAATTCTTTGAAGATTGGGCCCTAAGGTTATTAGCTCCAGTAAGTTAAAGATGGAAGTGATTATGGCTAAATAAAAAGCCTTTTACCTTTTATAGATACAGTAATCTTGATTCAATCAGGCGCTGCACAGTAGAGCAATCATTAGCAGTGTTGCTTGCCCCTGTTGGGATTTTGAATGTTCTCCTTCTGCATGCATGGGTTCTCCCCGAGTTATAAAGGTTTGCTTCCAAAGTTCAACATCATGCATGTAAGATTAATTTGCCAAGCAAGCTTGTTCTTTGGTGTTGGCTCAGGTTTGGTGCTCTAATGACCAATAGAAACAGGCTCCAATCCCCAAAACTCTGTAAAGAACAAATGGGTAAACTGTGGACGGGTGGATAAACTAGATCGAATTTTGGTCCTGTTCAAACTGGAAATATCTTTGATAAATATTAAAAGCAAGATTAACCTCTTATCTCTTTCTTTTTTATATGTTCATGTGAAGAAAATCAGCATGCAGTTTATATTTTCATACGTTTTCAGCACAGTTCAACTGCAACAGTTCAACAAGCGTTTCCAAATAAGACCTTCTTTGATCAAATACATTTCAAAGCATACACTTAAAGTTTACAATCTGTTTCCATGTGTGTGGTCAGTTATACAACTGATTTAGTTTTGAAACTAAATGCCACGGGTGTCATATAAGGACAACACAAGACGTGTCTGACAAAAAAGAGCAGGAAACTCATCCAGCACCCGACTCTGTAACATTTACATTTAGAGGTTTCATGGATGATAAATGCCTTAGATCACTTTCTGTATAAACATGTATAAGACACAAATGCTGCAACACTTTTAAAATACAGTACAAAGTTGGAATGCAGAACTTTTCCCAATAAGAGTAAATTTCCAAAAAGTGCTTTTGCACCTTTTATGACCTCAAATAACTGAAAGGTTACAAAAACAGCTTTTTAATGACTAGTTCTTCACTTCTATTCATGGTTAACTGCCTTTGTGACTTTTTTGTTGGTGTGAAATGTGCAAGATAAAGGACCTTATAATCTTATCAAGGTTGAGCTGCATGCAACCTCATCACATTCTCCTTCCAAAATTGTACACTGTGCTTTAAAAAAGCCAAAAGATCGTATAATAAGGCAGAAACAATACTAGGAGCTGATCCTATGAGTAGTTGGTGAAAATAAAGAAGAATAACGTCACAGTTATTTTTTGATCTGACCTTGTGTAGATCCAACCCTAAATCTGAGAAGGAACATGTCAGAGTGTGTGGATGTGTAAGAGATGAAAGAGGGGTGGAATGAGCTGAATGAACAGAAGGGTTCCTAAAGAGGACTGCAGTGAAGAACCCCGTCCACACTCTGATGTGTTTTCCTGGAAATAAAAAAAACATTTTCACATAGAAAAGTGAAGAGAAAAACCTTCTGAATGTATTTCGATTCAGACACAGAATGTTTGTCCTTTTCTGCAATAAATGATTGGTATCTAAGAGCTGAAGTTTCTCTGACTTGCAAAATCTAATTTTTGACACATACTTTATTACGTGTTTGAAAAAGGGGGAAAACAGTCCCCCCCAAACGTTTGTTTTTTTTTCTTTTAAGTTAGGCAGCATATATTCATGTTTCAGGTTTGACTTTCTTCCCTTTAGCTGACTGGGGCATTTTTAGTTATCTGCAAAGGAGCTTTGTTTATATTTAGCAGTGGAGCACATATGAATTGCAGAATAACTTGCATCCTCTTTTGTTATGCAGCTGACTCAGTCTAATGTTCTACTGCTGTCAAATTTATCAACAATGAAATGCTTTGCCAACAGAGAGAGAAAGTTAAGAAAGTACTTATGATTATGAATGATTATTTTAAACCATATGGCTTAAATAAAATACATTCTAGCTATATCAAACCAAACAAGCTTGTTTTTTAAGAAATATTAGCTGGTGGACTTAATGTTTCAAATCAACATCTTTTTTCTAATAACTGTAGAGAAAATTGTGGAAATCGTACAAACAGATAATATAATGCAAGTACTTAAAACAAAAGCTAGTTTAATAAAACGTCTGACATAGAAACCCCACATGTGTCCTACATAATGTCCTATATTAAGCTCAGATCTTGAAGCATAAAACCATTGAATTTTACTTACTAAGGCACTGTAGTCAAAGCAGGAAGTTGGGCCTTTACGGTATCGTGCATTACTAAGTAGGTCACATGGATTTTCCTCCTGAACTGTTCACATTTAAGTTAAAGAAGACCAACTGGACTCACATCATTCATTTTCAACTTTTAGCCAAAATAAAACCACAGAAAGTGTAAAAGAGCAGAAAGGATACACTCCCTCTTTATCTGGGTCAGTCTCTCAATCTCACAGGAGCTACAGGGCAGCGTCTCAGCCACCACAAAGAGCAGGTTGGTGTTTTCTATACGCTTTGAGTGGAACAGCCTGTGGGAGACAATGATTGATAGTCAGCCAACCCCATACAGACAGCACTTGCCTTAGAGCACAGATAAAAAGTGCACTTAAACATATGTTGCTGATGCTGGAGGAATGGCTGACCTCGAGCAGTTTCCGCAGTCCTGCAGGACATTGTAGGAGTTGGTGGTGTTTGTGAAGTAGAACTGGCTCTGGATGGTAACACAGCTACTCTGTTTGGTCTCAAATCCATCAACAAAGACATCATCTAAAAGAGAAAATACACAGATATGCTGTTTTTACATTTAGGCGGTTAAATATAGAAGGTTTAGTAGATGTGAAATTGTACATTGGGTAAATTGAGGCATTAAGGGGAGAGCACTGATCTTGCAATCAGTGGGATTCCTTTGAGTTGATGGGTGAATGGAATTATATTGAATAAGTCAAAATCTGCTTCAGCATGTTGGTTTTCAGAAATGAACCAGGACATAATTATGTAATTAATTATATTACAAATCAAATCCAGTAGCTACTAAAGCTAACATTGAAATATCTTTATGGTTTTTTTTTCTTTACAGATGGATTTACCTTGGTATATCCAGCTGCTGTAGACCAGTCCATAGAGAAGCTGCTGAATCACTGACCTAAAAAGATGCAAAATAAAACAAATCACTCTACTTTGGAAAAATCAGTAAAGCAACAGCAAATAACTTACAGTAAATTATCCACAAGCTAATATGTGGACTGATCTAAAAAGAACATTTTTTGTAGAGCATTTGGTGCATCTAGCTTTACTTGATTTGCTCTCACCATGCCAGCGTGGATGTCCACCATGCCAAGCTTAAGATGTCGGTGATGGACGGCTGCAGAAATAGTGAACAATAAGACAACAGTGCAGCCCCCCTACCATCATCAAAACCCTGCCTGCATGGCTCACCACATAAATGCCCCTCGATGCTGCTCCAGTGTGGCCCCTACTGACCATTTCGCACGCCGACTGGTACTGGAAAGACTGCCGGCGAGCAAAGATGGAGTTGTTGTAGAGCGCATACATCAGGAAAGGGTCTACATCACCAAAGAAGCGACCAATCTAAGATCAAATGAGAAAACAAGATTCCTTTGTTTAGTGCTTAACGGATCTCCATCATTATAAACCACAGAATTATAAACAGAATGTCAGACTTTCCTTAACATTGTGAAAAAAGTCACCTGTTTCCAGTGATCTCTCTGATTGGACATGACAAGGAAGCCACCATCATCGATGAGATAGCACTGCAAGTCCTGCAAACAACACCCATTGGTTAAACTCCACAGAAAGTTTGACGTGAAAATGTGAAATACGTTTTTCAACTTGATCCAATTACTTGTTACCAGCTGGAACAACTAATTTAAATTTGGAGCTGCATTTTCTTTTTAAAATGCAGATAAGATACCTTTTATTATCACATTTAATGTTTTTTCTTAATTTTCACTAAAGTTACACTAAGCTAATCCAAGTGAACCAAATATCTGTTTTTTTATGGTAGCAAAATGCATTAGCGAAACCTGGCCTGAAGTTTAGAGTTAGAGTTCACACTGTTAACCCAATATGATCGTGATAACTGGCAATAAACCCAAACTTCTTAGCAGAAGAAAAGTATTACGGTTCTATGGTCCAATGTTTGGCTGAACATGTCTACTGATAACCGAAGATTCTCCTTCAGGATGTTCTTCTAGACATCAGAATTTATGGTTCTATCAATCATGGCAGGTCCCTCAATTCCAGAAGGAGGAAAGTAGCAACAAAACAACGACCATCATGTTGTTCTTCTTTTAAATTTCTCTGTTAGCTTTACACCAGAGGAATAACAAACAATAATGTCAACCTTTGTCTTGGTATCCTACATATTTCTTAATGTTTTGACAAACATTAAGAAGTTGCTGGACAAAGATCCCTTCAATCAGCAACCATTTTGGCTTCAGAACCCAGGGATGCCATTTTACCCGTTCACTTTCTTACAATGCTACTGGCCCAAACTAAAAAAAAAAAAAAAAAAAGTTACGCTGCATGAAGTTTGCTTTATAACCTTTCTCAGGCATATAGATTTTTTTTTGGTCCCAAATCTGTTCTTACATTTCTTTGGATTGGACAGTTGCTGCTTTTTGTGTTCTTTAGCCTGATTCCTTTGGTCACACAGGTTCTGCTTATCACTGTGGATCGCTGCACTGTGTTGAAGCGACTTCTGAATGTCAATTTTACAACAAAGTCCTTCACACATTTGTTCAATCTCTCAGTAAGTGTATTCAAATAATGATTATGCCTTCCTAAAAATATCAGTGGTAAGTTAGGCTACTGTATTCAGAATTTATTTGGGTTTTGTATATTCATCTTTACCAGGGTTGCCAATAAACTTGGAGAGTTCTGTAAATATGTTTATCTATGAATCACCAAGACAAAAATATTAGGTAAATGGAAGCAATGTGAATTTCTTTGTTGGTGTTTTTAAATGTAAAAGACTGCAAATCAAAAAAAAATTAGAAAAACAGGAAACACCGTGGTGTCGGTTTAGGTTTAAATATGTGAAGTAAATAAAAATCACTTACTGCGGCCATTTTAAACAAACTAATTGTATCTCTATAATTTCTTATAGGTTCTATTTTGATGAAGAAAACTAGCTTAATACTATTTATGTGAGTCAATATCAGCTCAGTGATCATTGGTTTTTAAAATGAGGAGTTTTCTTACATCTGTGTTCACTTCACAGTCCATCTCACAGCTTCTGGATGGTCCACACTATTATGGAAGAAGAGTTCTGGTCAGAGATAGATCATATTTCATAAGTCCATGTTAAACCAAATAAAGATATATTAAAGGAACAAATTTAGCACATGAAAAGCCAACGTATAGAGATTTATAAAAGGCACATAAAAATAAGGCTGCATTGAACATCAAGGAAATGAAAAGAGAGGATAAAATCTACACCTAAACTAAAAGCTCTAATGATGTAACTCTGACCAAGGTCTAAAACCCAGGGGTGTACCTTATGTGACCCCTGACGGTTATCAGACACGTTGCTGGCCAGGATTTTAAACTTGTCCACCCACGCCTCCAAGTCCAGCTTCACTCCAACGACTGTGTGACCAGAGAGCAAAACACATGAACACAAGTAGGAGCAAAAAACCGTCTGAAAACGTTTCAGATAAAAGGTAAAGGCTTTTCCCAAAGATTAGTGTGAAAAGGTTTTTCTCACCAGAAGGCTTGAGCAGTTTCCCTCCTAAATTGACCTCGACAGCTGAACTAACCAGGATTCCTGTGGTGCCATTTTCAGCTTCAAAAGGGTCATCATCTGCTGTTCAGGACACAAGGCGTAAATGAACTGATAGACTTTTAATATTCTATTTCACCACATAAACGGTGATGCTTTTAAGAAACAAATATGGCCTCATGCTATCAGAAAACTGTTAGCATAAATCAGCTAATGTTGCACAGCTGAGATGTTAATGAAGCTGCACTGATAGAAACCTTTAACTGTTTGCTGTAGTTTCTCAGATCTTCCTCTTGATTGTCACTTTTTATGGACTTTAGGTAAGAATCATAAGCTGGCAAACGAAAAGGTAAGTTACAGTGTTCATTAAAACTAGATATTAGTTCTTTTAAACATTTTGGGCAGGTTGTAAAGTCTGCTAATAATGAAAATCAGCACCTCCATAAAGCTAGTGAGCAGAGAGAAGCTGTGTTGACCTTTGATTTGATAAAAAAAGCATAAAAAAAACATGGTATAAGGGACTAATACTCTGAACTTTAAGAAACTGTAATTCTTAGCCTCTCAACTCTTCTTCCAGAAACTGGGATTTTGATCCTAATTTAAATGTAAAAACAACTTTAACCTGAACAGAGAACTTTAGACCATTAAGCAACTGTTGATTTGTTTTTCCATTAGTGTCAATGTCACATTTCAGGAATTTTCCTCCTTGTTTCATTTCCTTTAGTTCAGGAAAAACCTAACAAAACAAGCATGACATACTGTATGTAACTCATGTGATGATATGTCTGTGTATGATGGGTATTGAAGCGCTGACTCCAACTGCAGCCAACACTTTATGAAGGTCCTCTAATGCCTTAAACAGATTCAAAGGTTTATATAGATTATTTATTGTCACAGCATTCATTGGTCACAAACAAGACTCGGGTACACTGTTCAGATGATGCTCAGGCATTAAAGAAACACTTTATAACTTTTAATCTCTTCTCATAAACTCGCCTATCTAGCTAACTTTCCAGCTTACTCTTGGTCCAGAGGATGTCACTGACCCCCTGATGGTCAACTGTCAGGTCAGCAGTCTTTCCTTTGATATTCACAGGTCATAAAATAACATTTGTGTTTAAAATGAAACAGTGTAACTGGTCTTAGTTTACTTGACTGCATATACTGTGTATTTTTGAGTTGTTTTATAATAAACATGGGAATATATGTTTGCAGTTTGTATTTTTTGTTACAGATTTCAGCTAATCTCTCTGTACAGATTGTTAGAGAACAGTCAACACCACTTTGACTATGTCTTCATTGAATAACGGGTTAAAGTCCCTACACTCTGCTTAGAACATTGTACTATTCTATTCTATTCTATTCTATTTCAATGTATGAATCAAATTACTAAAATAAAAAAAAACTTTTCAATTTTCTAATTTTTGCAGGTGCTAGTTTTAAAAGTTCGGGTAAATATTTAAATATTTCTCTTTGAGTGACTCACAGGCTCTCATCGAAGGTCTGAACATGTAGCCTTTGTTATCCAGGCTTCGTCTGTAGTAATCTGAATTAAACGGTTCTGGATCCACGTCCCACAAATCAGCAGCTCTGAGGATCAGAAACAGACTTGATCAATACATTTTAAAGCAAAAAAATAAAATTAAATTTAAAAAAAAATCTGTGCTCTCCTCATACGTTTCTGCTTTTGTTGCCGACTTTACTCACGTGTTGGGGAAAACTCGTGTTATTCCCCCATCTGTGGATGCAAAGACAGCCAGGAAGCCATACCTGTAATTTGAATCAGTCAACTTTAGTTTGTTTGGCCAAGGTTAGGAGGGGTTTATTATTTTTTTGTGCACCGTATTGCTGACTCACGCATTTAGATCCTTGTTTTTCCAAACACGAGAAGCAAGCTGACCGATAATCCTAGAGTCCAGAATGAGGTTGTGGATGAGGCCTTGGTCACCTGCAGCAAGAAAAAGATGCCAATCATTTTTCTTGTGTGTGTCTAAAGCAGAGCGCTAACTACTAAATTATGTTTTTTCACCCACATTCATCAGACTCTGGGGAGATATGCAGCAAAAGAGCGATGAAGTTCTGCAGGAACTGTGTGTTGTTATCAGAAAGCTGCAGGTTCTTGCAGTATTCCCTACAGAAACACAAAAGCATAAATGAGACTACTTCATATATTTAAAACAGAATCCAAAAAGCTAGAGACAGTCACCTTGGAGCCAGAAAAACATGCCCTGAGGATTCAAAAGAGCTCGGCAGCAATGACTGCATGTCTAAAGCACAAAACAGAGATGTTTAATTTACCTCTCATTACTGTTGGTTATCATAATGAGATGCTACACAGAGCAAATAGCCTGCCGGCCTATACTCACACTGGAGCTGCAGTATCACATCACTCAGGTCTGCCTGGATGTAGTAATCATTATAAGGAGGTAATACCAGACCAAGACTGCACATGGAAGAATCCCAGCATACAGATGCATATGAGAGCAGAAACAGAAGAGGGAAAAAGGCTTTATCGAATCTACCTATCTATCTATCTATCTATCTATCTATCTATCTATCTATCTATCTATCTATCTATCTATCTATCTATCTGTCTGTC
>JAUZNJ010102462.1:0-21030 GCA_034780135.1 Jordanella pulchra | reverse complement strand
TATTTTTTTTTCTGAATTTCCATTTATAAAACCGGTTCTTTGCTTGCAACTATAAATGAACAGAATTCACGCCATGCTGAGGCTGGGTTAAATAAATGGTGTTGCAGGTAAAGAGGTAGAGGTGGAGAGATACTGTATATAGAGAGAGACACAGCCTCTCGCACACTTTTTTTTGGTCTACAGACAGTTCTCAACAGCCTTACTGGTGGGAAAACGTTGCTTATTGTTCCTTTAACATTTTTTTTTCTCAAAAAAAAAATCAAATGCCATCCAAACTGTTAAGATCTTTCAAGTAAATTGATCAGATCCACGTTGTGTCTAAAGGGGAGTTTTCTGTTTGTCGTTTCTCTGTAGGAGCTCGTGTGGATGCTCTCGACCGAGCAGGCCGTACCCCGCTGCATCTAGCACGCTCCAAACTGAACATTTTGCAGGAAGGAGAATCCCGTAGCTTGGAGACCCTGAGAGGAGAAGTCACCCAGGTACTCGATGCCCTAGCTGGGATTGTATATTATTATTTTTTTATTATCTGCTCTTATATTCTAATGGCATTGACTGAATCACTTGATGTGATTCTGTGCGATTTTCTCCTGCAGATAATTCAAATGCTCAGAGAGTACCTGAACCTAATGGGCCAAAGTGAAGCTAAAGAGAGACTAGATCACATTTCTACACGGCTACAGCACACCCGCACCAGAGAACAGGTGAGAATTAGACAGACCCCAGCTGGTCGAGGGGTTTTGTGGTGTGTGTTTGATTTTAATTCACAAACCGTTTTTTTTTTTTCATCAGTTCTTAACCTTTATTCCTGCTTCCTCTCTCAGGTGGATGAGGTGACTGATTTACTGGCCAGTTTCACATCGCTGAGTCTTCAGAAACAGGACCTGGATGCTAGGTAGAAGATTAACTATACGCAGATCTGATATCTGCTCCTTTTTAAAAATGCTGAAACATCTGTTTTACTGGGTGCAGCCACAGGTCCAACCCTCAGAGTTGGAACGACTGTCAGTATTTTTTTTGAAGAGACTGTTGTTGAAAGCAGCTCTATGCCTTTTTATTTAATTGTAGCAAGAAAGCTATCACAACAATGGCTCTGGTACAAATATCGGTTGTCGAATATCAAAATAAAAAACAGAACAGAGATGAAATGGCATTTTACTTTTGTTTGATTCTCACATTTCTCTTTATAAATTATAAAATTTAACCTAAGAAAAAAGAAGTGTTATTGTAAATAAAAAACAGCTGTTTCTGTATCACTTCAAATCGAACACAGTTGAATTATTTCATTCATTATTGGATCGATTCATCTGTACAAAGAAACCAAACAGCTTTAGCACAGTTCAAAATGTGGTAATTTTCTTCCACAAGCTACATTTCTCATATACTTTTTCCAAGGTTAACTGGAAGAAACTTTGATTTAATGCCAGATGGGTTGAATTGTAAAATTATTTGTGCTTTTTTTTTTTTTTTACTATGGTTTTCAAGTATTTCTTTGAATGTTCCTCTTATTTGTATTAGAACCAGAAACAACATGTGTGTGAGAAAGAGGCAGCAGCCACTGTTACTCAGCTCTGCAGATAAACAGGAAGCCATTATTATTTAACAAACAACATAATGACTAATTTTATATTTTAGACTGTTTTCATCATCCAGTCTTATGTATAATACATGCTAACCTTTAGTAAGATTTCAGAAGACTTCTCAAATTTCTAAATTCAGTCTGTCTCTTTATAATAGTATCCTAGTCATTGTCTTAAAAAAGAAAAAACGCCTCCTACATCCAAGAGCATTATTAGCACTAAATATTGGTTACCGAAATGGAAAAATGATTGGATTTTTAGTCTGCAGAAATCGTCACTTAGACAAATTAGTCCAACTTTAATCGGACAGGCAAAAACTTCTGGGTAGAATGGTCAGGTGCAATACAGTTGGAACCACGGTTTTTATTGTGCAAGACTGTTTTATGGAAAAACATTCACATTCTCTTTTTGCCTTCTATTCACTGGATATACTGTGATAATTGCAGGACACAAGGAATAAACAGTTTGACCAAATAACTTTTTTGTTTTCTTGTTCAAGTGTCTTTGTTGTACTGCCTTACTTTTTTTTAATCCGTGCACAATGAATCTTTGTGAACTGTGTTTTAAAGAATGTTCTTGCTGTTGGAATTTAATATGAACCAATAAATCAGTATGTTGGCTTTAATTGTCCGCCTTTTTTCATTTTTTTTAAATGATATATTTATAAGTGTATCATTTATTATCTATGTATTATTAAAACACTTCTAATGGGTTATTTTGATAACCCAACATTAAACGGATGTTTATTTGAAAGGTCCAAAGTTTTCTCCCACGCTGATTGGATGCGTAACCAAAGCCACGCCTCTTTTAAAAAGTGAATTGTTGTCCGCCGGCAATAAAGATGGCGAACGGGCCCGCGTAAATTGGAGATCTATTGAGGTACTTAAATTTCAATAAACCCCCTTTTACTCACATTCAAATGATTGTAATATAAATGTGTTATCGAGAATTAGATTGTGACATTATGAAAGGTAAATGCATGCCCATCGCTTTGTTTAGGGCACTTACAACGCGCACGGCCTAGCTTTGTGGCAAAGCCTCGGTGTTTCCTGAGTCGCCTTCGCCGTCCTGTAACTGTAAATCCCCCCTCTTGAGGGACGGAACACCAGAATGCGCTGGACTTTGAGTGTGACAGTGAAAAGGAAGGGGGTGTGTTTGTGTATCTTTACGAAAGGAGGCGGGAATTAGTTTAGCCAGTTTGGTACTGGTTTGTAAATGACAGGTTAAACTTAATCTATATATTTCAAATTCTAATATCGTTAGTTACTCTTTTCCGCCTTCAAGTCTGCTTCTTAATCCATCTGACCTGTTTGGAGTCTATGAAGTAAGCTTTTTCGCTTTACTTCCTTGTTTTTGTGTTTGCTTGACAGGTCGTTGCTTTATTTTTAGGACTGTCCACATCCCAAAACTCATAAAGGAGTTCAATAAGAACAAGACATGGCATATGAGGAGTTAAAGGGTAAGGAAGGCATTCTCTAGTTCCATCACCTTCGTATTTAGAGGTTAATTATTCCTTGTGGATGAATGTATTTGTTTTGTCTTATCTATATTATTATGCCAACATTGACTGTCATATAATTTTTTTCTTTGTTTTGTTTTTTATATAAAAATCTGAAAAGTGTGTCATGTATATTACACTCAATTCAATAATGACCTTTTATAATTTAATCTCAATATACAGACTGCTGTCAATGAGAACCTCAGAAATCTGTCTGAAAAGATTTTTGAATAAACAGCCTCATGAAATCTAAGCAGCATACCAGAGGGATTAGGTATTCAGCTGTGGGAAACCAAATACAGCGTATTACTTTTTAAAACAAATGAATCACACGTTGAGTGACCAATTTTAGAGATGGGGGCAGATGGAGGCCTCGTCGCTGGTCGTAGTCAGAGGGAGAAGAGGAGGTCCTACAAGGATCTGTTACGAGAGGAAGAAGAGATCGCTGCAGAGGTTCGGAAGTCGTCTAAAAAGCGTCCAAAGGTTAGCGATGGCTCTTTGTACTCTTAAAGGTTTGTGTTACTGTTTGCTACAAGGTTATAAAATGTATTGTCTCTGTTCAAATTAGGATTCAGAGCTTTTCATGCTGGGAGGGGACTTGCACAAGAAGAAGAAGAAACACAGTGATGATCACTATTACCGGGGTGAGAAGTTATGGCTATAAATTCATGAGAGGAGACAATTTCACATGCAGATTTTATTACACATATATATATCAGGTCACATCCAAAAACCTCAAGGTATATTATCAAAACTTGATGTGTTAGACCTAAACAATGTGATGCAAAGACCATTTGCTTTGGAAAATGGTCCAAGCTCTGTCAAACTTGATAGAGAGCATCTTTTTGTGTCACTCTTTGTGTCGTGTGCCGAAGATTTTAATCACATTTAGATCCTGACTTTGATTTGCCCGTTCCAACACCTAATCGTTAACACCTAAGCCCTTTGATTGTAGCTCTGTATGTTTTGGGTTGTTGTCAACCTTCATCAGGGCTGCTTGATTAAAAGTACAATGATGTTTCATTCATTTTTTTCTCCAATGGCTCTAAACAAGCCTTCTTCTACCTACTACAGAGGTGTCCCCGCAGCATGGTACTGCCACCACCTTGGTATCCTCCAAAGAGATATAGGTGTAAAGGAGTGTTTTTTTTATAATAATGTCCTTAAATATTGATTTTGCGTAATTGTTCAAACTTTCTGAATTATGCACTACTTTGTCTTAGTTTATCACATGAAATTCCTCCTATATAATGTAGATGTTTGAGGTTGTAAAGCAAAAATCTGGGAAAAAAATATAAATCCATGTTCTGTGCAGTGTTCAATCCACTCAATAATTTTTGTGGTCTTTGCCAGATCATGATGGTTTAGGCCCTCCTCATAAGAAAAAGCATAAGTCTGTGGAACGCTCTCCGCCCCTTTCTTCGCCCTCTTCGTCGCACCCGGCTGACACAGCAATGGGCCTCCTGCAGGCCATCACCTCTCCCATGGCCACTGGTTCTGACCCCAGCCCCCACTTACACAAGAAGCCCTCCTATCCAACTTTCTCCTCGCATTCCTCCAAGGATCGCAAACGTGAGAGCAGCGGCGGCGGTGGAGGCGGAAGCAAAGGGAGCCACTCTTTATCGCACTCCCGTCCCATCTCTTTGTCATCTTCGTCATCGTTTAAGAAGCACTCTTCCTCTAAATCGTCTCTGTTTCACGGTGGAGCTCCCAAAGAGGAGCCTCTGACCTTAAGAGAGGCCGACGGGCTGAAAATGAAGCTCATCATGTCGCCAGAGAAAGAGGAGCCGGAGAGCTTCCCAATAACGCCGCACTCGTCCAAAGTTAGTGTGAAGAAAGAGAAGGACAGAGAAAGGATGCAGCCATCAAAGCTGCCCAAGAAGAAGACGCCACAGAGCAGAGACCCGCTGCCTGTAGTGGGCAAGGAGGTGGAGGTAGAAGGTAAAAACTAAACCAAATGTTTCAAGATGAATGTTTAGTGATTTCTATTTTTATGCTCTGGTTTTCCTTTAAATGCTAACCTCTCTGCTGTACAGGTCACTATGGAGTCGGTATGGCAGATGACAGTTCTTCATCCGGGGGAGAACTGGAGGCCGGGGAACTGATTATAGACGATTCGTACACACACCTGTCGAAAAAGAAAAAGAAGAGCAAAAAAAGCAAGAAGAAAAAGGACAAAGAGAAAGACAGAGACAAGGAAAAAAGCGGGAAGGACAAGAAACACAGCAAAAGTTTAGGAGGTGAGTTCGCTAAAGGTTAAAACAATCTTTGGTTTATATTAATCCCAAGTTTGTGTTTTAGGTGTAAGTGTTAGAGCAGATGATCTATTGGAATGTGATTCCAGAACCAACCACCGTGGCAGATTAGATGGGACTTTTGACGCCACTTTTCAGCAGGAATGTTCAGGAGGAAATGTTGAAAACAGATGGGAGCTGGGATAGCATTTCACAGTGAAGAGGCAGCAAGGCATTAGAGCCCGTTAACAAACAAATAAAACCTCATTCAGTCCTAATTGACAGGGTCATAGGAATCGTTTGGTTGGGGAACATAGTTTGTATCGTAAAAACAGAGGACTTTAAAAATGCTTGTAATGGTTGTTAGCAAACATATGATTGCACTGGATGACATCAAATCTCCTGCCTTTGGAGTTGAAAGGAGAGTTTCTGGCATATATGATGAAAAGTTCCCCTCAATATTATAAAGTTCTGCATAAACTCAGTCTCTGTAAAGTTGATAACATCCCTGCCTTTGCAGGCATGGCAACAGTCATAGCCATTGATATCTGGATTAAAACAGTTGTCCTGAGAGGGGAGTCTGATCTCCCTAAAAGGTTGGATCTTCCACACAGCACCCGCTGACGCAGGAATGGTTTCTGTTGTGCACCTTAATCATCTGTATCTCTGTGTTTATGTCGTGTTGCTTGTTACGACATGGTTATAATCATATTGGAGCTGCAAACTGTCCACACTGAAGTCAGACATAGGCATCATATTAAAAGTAATGGGAACATCTACCACCCTTGTTAAGAAGTGCAGTGGGAATGTTGCCTAAGTTTCTGTTGCTGCCCTCATCAGTTTATGCACCGTGAATGATGTTTATTAAAACAGGAAATCCGTGCTGCTGTTCCAGTTTTTCACATAGTTTTATGTTTTTTTGTTTTTCAAAGCAAATATTTCTCAAATGTTATGTTGGAGGGTTTTTATAAACATTTCAAAATATTTGTCATAAGTTTGTGTAGTCATCTATTGTGGGCATTCTTGCCTGTCTTTCTAAGGCTTTTATTTTTTCTACATCTGTATCGTGATATAAATGTTGGCCACATCGTCCGGCTCTGGTCTTATCCATGTTAGTAGTTGAAGTCTTACTGATTGTGTTCAGCGGAGAGGTGTCTTCATGCAGCTAACAACCCCCAGCTTTTTAGAGGTGGACTAACAGGTCTTTGAGGGCCAGACTTTTTGCTGATTAGCAGGTGTTCAAATACACCAGCAGTAACATTCAAATAGATTATTTTTTAAAAATTATACGTTGTGATTTCCAGATCTTTTCATTGGATTATGTCTCTCATAGGGGCCGTGCATCCAAGATAAAAATCTCAGGCCCCTCCATGATTTGAAAGTGGGAGAACTTGAAAAATCCCAGTGTTTATTTTCCTCTCTGTATTAACGTTGTACTCAATTACATTTTCAACTCTCTCGCTTTTTGTCTATATATTTTGTCGATGTAAGCCTGGTGTTATTCATCCTACGCTTGTTCTATCGGGTTTGGGTCACCACTCTCCAAACTCTCTCATTCATGTATTTTTGGAGCTGGTGCATGTTAGCAGAGGAACGTTCAACCCTGGAAGCATAAAATTATAAAAAAAAAACAACCCAAACATAATCCCCCCTCTAATAAACTTTACACACAGAGAATACAGTCAGACATGAGCCATTCTCCTGACAACCGGCAAACTCAGACAGCTCCATCAGATTGTGAAAAGGAGAAGCACAATTCGTCACGACAGAGAACACACCTCCACTCCTTTAGAGTGCAGTGGAAGTGTGATTTACACCATTGGTGATGTATGGATTGGAAGCACATGAAGCTCATTTTGAGCTAATCTGGAAGCCAAATCATGAAGTCTGTAGTGACGGATTTTGGCTGAAAGTTGGTGACCTCCCCAGGTTAACTGCTTCTTAGCTGAGTTTCTGTTGTTCCCAATGCTTTACTTTCATTACAATCATTAATTTTGATTTCTAACTTGATGTTCACTCCTGAAAAATACTATCGTTAAACATTTACATGCTCTGATACTAAGATGTAGGACTAGGATGATGAGCAGGAACAAGCTGAAAATGTAAATCAGTGCAGCAGACCTGAACTTTTCCCTTTTCTGACTGCCTCTGTCCTGGTTACTGTGGAAATACATGAGGAGCAGTTTTATTTTGTAAGTGACAAAAATGCAATAGGAGCCAAACATGATGCATCAGGAGTGTGCTTTCCTTATAGCCCATAATATCCTCATCTTTGTGTCACCAGAATCTTCTAAAAGCCACAGCCACTCCCATCCCACTGTGAGCCATAGTGCTGTTGGCCCCATGTATGCCATGAGCAAACCCGTCACTCCTCACCACCAAGGCCATGACGGAACAACAGAGAAGAAGAAGAAGAAGGAGGATAAAGACAGAGAAAAGCACGATAAAGATAAAGAAAAGGTTAATTTTAAGTTAGTTTTATTAGGCTGAAAATAATTGCAAAGCTTTGTGGGTATTATTGTTGGTTTTTCCGCATCCAGACCAAGAAGAAGACGACAACAACAGCATACCAGGTGTTTTGTAAAGAGTACCGGGTCAACATAAATGCAGAGCAGCCAGGTTTAGGTGGGTAAAGTTTTCTTGCAGTCTGTTCCTTCATAATTACCACAAAGCTCAATGCTTCCTGTGTGTGATCTGCAGATTTTGGTGAGTTAAGCAAGAGGCTGGCAGAGGTGTGGAAAGCGATGCCTGAGAAAGATAAACTAGTATGTTTTCACGTTTCTTAAACTCATCAAATATGTTCAAAGTGTGACTAATTTTTCTGTTTTTGAAAAAAAAAATGGAGAAATATTTATATTTCTAGTCCTTATTCCCTATTCCTGTATATATTTGGTTTTGGTCTTTCCAGTAAAAATAAATTTGGCATCAAGAAGTGGGGAACCTTGATGTTTATGTTTGAAAATTGACTAAAGAGTAAAAACGTGGAATATGGAGAAGTTTGAAGATTTAACTGTTAAACGGTTCTGCCTTCCTTTCAGGTTTGGAGACAGAAGGCCCAGTATCTGCAGCACAAACAGAACAAAGCTGAGGCCACCACTGTGAAGCAAAAGTCCTCGACTGATGGCAAAACCAAAGGTATCTGGAAGGTGTTGTTGATGGGAATGTTACAAAGTGTTTCCACTGTATGGATCCTACAGCATTTATATTTGCAAAGTGTCAAAACACAACTGGAGTAGAACCTTAGATGGAGTTCTAGGTCCTGTGCACATTTTAGGACATCCTTAGATCTCATTAAAAAAAGTTTTTAGGGGTAAGAAAAAGGTGGTTGGTGTCATGTCTCAGGAAAAAGGTTTTGGGCTTTAAAAAAAAACAACAAAGTTATCAGCTCTCAGAAAAAAAGTCGTCAGGTTGTAGAAAGAAAATTTGTCAGGTCTCAACAATTCAGCTTTCAGGTCTCAGGAAAGATTTTAGGTTTCAGGAAAACGTTTTAAGGTCTCAAAGGAAAAAGTTGTCGCAGGGGCAGAGTTGTCAAAAGTAGATCGCATTAAGGTTACTAAGAACGAAAATAAAGGGCAAGGTCATCTCCTGTTACCTATTTGTTTTAAGCTTAAAGTAGGAATGTGGCTCATGCAAAGACCTGTGGCAACCATGTCTTTTTTGAGTAAACGGATAGTTTAAAATGGAATTAAATCATACTCTGGGGTTGCTTGTCTCCATTGTTTTATTTATTTATCTATTTTTTATTCAAATGAAAGGATTTTAACTTTTTTAAAGCAGTCTGACTGGCAATGTAAAAAGATTTGCTTGGATTGACTGAAATCACATCATAAAAGAAAGTCAAACACAGCTGATGTGATTTATGTTAAAGGTGGTCGCAGACAGCAGTTTATGTCTACGTGGCAGCTGGTGTGGAGGATTGTTAGAGACCACTGCCTCAATGCCTAAGGTCCATCGGAGGAAGGGAGCAACGTGGCCTCCAGTGTGTCGAGCCCTTTAGTCAACACAGATTTCCACTTTATTTTCAATATAACGATTAACCACCGTTAACTGTTTTGTAACCATAATTTATTTCTCACATATTTTTTTCTTCTTTTTCCTTTTTAATCAGTAATGGAAAATGAAAAAAAACGTATTCTTCCAAGTGATCCTTCTACCCATTTGCATCAACTCAATACTGCAGCTTGTTAAATTTAAATTTCTGAGGAAAGACGATCCACCTGTCCACAATACCTGATGTAAAATATCCATAAACAGACTTTTTCTTTCTTTGTTTTTGGCCGTTTTATCTTATCGTGTGTCTCATTCATTCTCAAGTAACAAGGAAACGCACTTCTCATTGTCTGATCTACTTGCCGTCATGCCTGAACCGTGTCTTTTCACATCAGTTGCAGGAACAGCAGCAGGGCTGGTGTCTCCAACCAGGAATCCTGGCACCGCGTCTCTGTCCCCGGCTCGGGTGCCAGATGTTGACCCCATCGACGCGGCAGCTCATCTGCAGCTGCTAGGAGAGTCCCTGTCTCTGATTGGCCATCGGCTACAGGAAACAGAGGTGAACTTCTGCACCACTGTTAGCCAAATTAGTAAACATAAAAGACGATTAGAGCTGAGGGGAAGTATGCATTAAGATACACATCTGTTGTTGTTTCAGGGGATGGTGGCGGTGTCTGGCAGTTTGTCAGTTCTTCTGGACTCCATCCTGTGTGCACTGGGCCCGTTGACGTGCCTCACAGCACAGATACCGCAGCTAAACGGATGTCCTCGAAACGTCCTGGTAATATATGAATTTTCTATCCATCAACTTGCTAAGGTTGATGTTTCTTTTAACTGAGGAGAACTGCAGTGGTCTTTGCCAAATTATTTTTGTACATTTTATGTATAAAAACAGCATACAATTCTTTACAAATAAAAGTCATCCCCCTTCTTGTGTCACTGTTTTAAAGGCCCACCTTTGCTGCTACTTCTACTCCGTATTTTTTGACCGGCTTTGCGTAAAGATTTAAGTTTTGATTATTCTCAACACGATAAATAAATCGTTGGATCAGATGGAAAACATTTATAAACGGATGTTTGAGTGTGGTCACACTTTATTTAAAACTCGATTTCGGTCTGGACTTTGACTAGACCATTCTAATGCATTAATATAGTTTGTTTAATATTGCGTACCGTTTACTTATTTAGGGAGTTTATCCAGTTGGAAGGTGAATCTTCGATTGTGCTTACAACAACTTTCAGATCATTTCAAAGTAAAAAAACAATGCAACGAAAGCAAGTGAGGATGTATTGGTTTTCCACTCACAGGACGTTTCCTGTAGACTTATAAGTTTAGTTTTTGCCTTTTCTAGCAGTTTCCTTTATATGACTTTCATCAGAAAGGACTTCTTTGTTCTTGTCACTCTTGCTTTAAAGCCAAATCGGTGAAATGCAAATGGGATGTGCTTACTTAGTGCATTTCTAAGTCAGAGGATTTCAAAGTCAGTCACCCATTCATTCACAAACACATGGGGACAAATACATTGCAACCACAGCTGTCAGGTGTCACACTGACAGAAACTGGCAAAATAACTTCGTTTTACAGTCGACAAAATGTCACACCCGAGCTGTGAAACTCTGCAGCTCCTCTGGAGACACAGAAGCATTTTGACTGTGGCTTTATTGGATGACAGGTCAGTCTAATAGGACACGTTTTGGCAGATTTATGTTTCCTCCACAGGTGAGCTCTGAGATTAAATCACACAAACGGTAACTATTTAACAATAATATATTTTTTATGGCAGTTAGCTGTGTGTTTTATTCAAGGATGCCAGATCAAAGATGGCTCGATATATCGCACTAATCATTCTTTTCATATAACCAAAAAGCTTTGAAATCCATTCATTTTACTTCTACTCCGCATTTCTGATCTACTTTGTGCATAAGATTCCAATAAAACCAGAGATGTTTGTTGTTTGAACATGTGAGAATCTTAGAAAGGTCTGTTGGGAAGAATAGTTGCTAAATGTACTGAATTTAAAAGCAGTAAATTCATCTAGACTTGATGTTTCCTTTAAAGTGTACATATATATTTTCTTTTCAGTCAAACACGTTGGACAACATCGCCTACATCATGCCGGGACTATGAGGATCCTGAAACGGAGAAATGATGAGCCGCAAAACTGACAGGATCCTGAGTGTATTTTTTAAAATAATGTCACCCCTTTTTGTAGTTGCTATGTTTTTAATATAAGACATTTTATTGTACATGTTGCTGTACAGATGTCTGTTTTATGACTGGTTGTATGCTGGAAGTTGCTATGTTGAATTGTATGTTTGTGGTCTTAATTAGATGGGTTTTTTAACTTAAACGTGTGAAAATTGAAACTGTTGTTTCATGCATTCGTCAATCCAGGAAATGTTTCTCACTTGAATATTTACCATGTTTAAAGTACTTGTTTTATACTGGTTTCCTTTTAAAGTTTGTGCAGCGTTTTACATTTTTTATGTGTTTAGACTTTTAGGAAATGTTTGATAAACCCAACTCTTGGTGTAAACTTGTGAAAATGAATAACGCCTCCAGTGATTCCAGTTAAAAACTGAACAAGGAGGCAACATTAAACCATTTGCAATGACCTCAGTGTGGTTTTTATGTTGCAGTTTCCAGAGATCTGAAAACTCAAAACGTTCAGGTTTCTCCTCAGGAATCAAAAAGTTTTTTTTTTTTAATTTTAATGATTTGCTCAAAAAGTGAAACTTATAGCTTATATTTTGTGCAGAGTGAAATATATATTTATTTCATCTTATTTAGATGATTATGGCCTACAGCTGATTTTAATCCCAGACTTTAGTATTGTATGATTTTTTTCTTATATAATGAATAACTACAGTGCTTCTGTTCCCCTGGTCTTCCTCCACACTCTTGGATTTTGACTTTCAAGCGAAATGATTAATACTTAAAACCACTCAGTAATAGCCTTGTGGTTTTTCATATCAGTCCAGGAGATATTCCTCCAATCCTGGTTCAGAAACAACTCCAGCACCAGCAGTTGTAGCCAAAGCTCTGCATATATCTTTGTGTGTTTGCTCCAAAAATCTATTGATGACAGCCACATTTAGTTCCTCATCTATACTCTTATCTATTCATTTTTTTCCTGCTGGTCAACTTTCCTCTCACTTGGAGACAGTACTTAAAGCGAGCTACATTATTTTATTTAATCTACCGAAAGACTATTTAGATGGAACCAGAAGGTGGCAGTAATACCCTTAAGTGAAAAGTTCTAACTAATTTCCCATTTAATTGTTATATTAACACACTGACAAGAAAAATACAGTAGTTCTTTAAATCAATCAATTATCATTAAGAATAATTAATGTAGAATTCATGCTCTTCAGAACTAGTTTTTGTTTTTTGTTGTTTATAACCGTAAAAGATAAATAACTACATCTATTAATGTAGGTATTAGTAATTATTACAAAAACATTAATTTTATGCTGATTAGGACATGAGCAATCAACATATTTTAATAAACAGAAGACTTTGCCAATGAATAAAGTAAAACAGTGATCCTCTTCAAGCCAAAAAAACCCCCAAAAACTCAGCAGCCTGTCACTCTCCCCTCTTTATGGAAAAAACAAAAAAAAAATCTCTAATCTCCTTTAAAATTAGTTCCCATTATGTTTTTAATGTATTCAAACCCTCTTAAGAGCATACAGCGCAGGCTGGTCATGAAGTTGGGCACAGAGACAAGTGAAAAAAAAGCAGAACAGATTGGGATCTGTTCACCCTATGCTTACATGAAAAAAAATAAATGCATTGGAGATTAAAGTCAGGCGCAACTGGTATAAACATTTATATTATAAATATTTATTTGTAAACATAAATAATAGTAGGACTATATTATACAAAAGCTGACAAAAAACAACCAATTATTCACAAAAATATACTAAAAAAGAGGACTAAGACATAATTTATGCTTTTCTGAGAAAAAGTTTTATGAGGATGAATTCAAACAGCACCGATGTCTAAATGTGTGCTAAGCTTTATTAAGAAGGGACGCATGAAAATCCGGTTTGTCTTCAGTGTTTTATTTGAAAAATATGGACCACTTGGTAACAGCCACGTGGCCAACTTTAGGAACATTTTCTGGAACCACATTAACAGGAATTGCTTAATGAGGCAAGTTTTGAGATTTGGTTTGTGATCAGCAGAGCTCTGGCGTCATCAACAGATGGAGCTGTGTTCACCTCTGGAGTCCAGCCTGCCAGGCCTGAGTCAGCCTGCAGGAATTAGGAAGTCTGACCTGACAGCAGCGAGCAGAGGCAGAGATGGCAGCATCCAGCTCACAGTCTGGTAAGACACGTCGCCCTTTCTGGCAGCACAACAGCAGCGAAGTATTGTAGTAATACTACTTCTAATAACACAAAATAATGGCGGAAGAGTGGGTGGGCGCGGCTCGCTCTGCTGCAGCTTGTCGCTGTCTTTCCTAAGAAACGACAGCAGCTGCAAAGGGCTGCTGCCTCTTCTCGGTAAACTCCGAGTGATTCTGAGCAAACGAGTTGCTGACACACACGCCTACACACATGGGCTCTGTCGGAACAAACCGAGCGCAAAATAAACAACAGATTATCTGCTGTTATCATCTGCCCTTTATAGAGGAAGACAGTTGGAACAACTTTGTAGAGTTCATGCACTTTAAGATAACAACACAATAAGATAAAGCATTTGTTTCGCTTTTTCTTTGCAGAGCTTAAGCTGGTGGTTCTGGGCCCGATCAAGGCGGAGGGTAGAAGTACAGTTTGCTCCACCCTGTTCCTGGAAGACAACCAACAGGGAACTGATGTCCAGGAGTGCAGCAAACATAGAGGGACAGCTGCTGGCAGACAGGTCGGATTATATGGAGACTCAAATATCTTTAGATCACTGAGAGCAAGAGTCATCATGTCGTCATGCCTTATGTGTATCCGCTCAGTGGTGGTTCTACATTAAATTTACCAGGGTGGGGCCAGTGTTTTTATTTTATTCTGTGGGGGACACAATAAAACAGAATGACAGACACATATGCAAGTGGATTCACATCATAACTCCTAACTGACTCTCAAAGGTTAAAAATTTGGGTCTGCCACATTTGGACTAGCCTTCAGTCCCCATAAGGCCTGTTGGTCCTCAGATGTTTGGTAAATGTACCAACAAATGGTTCTACATAGTTTTTTTTTGACTGACATCTGACTTTTTATGGGCTTAACTTTAGCAGGAACTGTTTTTAAACACATTTGCCTCCTTATTTACGCATACATATATGTGAGAAAAGCACTGTAAAAACGTGAACATAACTGGATACAGGAATCTTCTTGCTTTACCCATTTAGACTGTTACTGGCTTTCTTGCAGGTAGAGGTGGTCTCCAGTCCAGCCTGGTACAGCTCGGCTTGCAGCCCAGAGGAACAGAAGACGCATATTTCCTCTTTCATTGCCTTATCCAGCCCTGGACCACATGCCTTCCTGCTCTGTGTCCCGGTGAACGGGCGCACTCACGATGAAACCAAAGCACTAGATGCCCTCACTAAGCTGTTTGGCCACGATGCAGTCAGCAAACACACCATTGTTCTCTTCACCCACACCGAGGAGCTGGGAGAGGACGAGACACTGGAGCAGTACGTCATCACATGGCGAAAAGACCTCCAGGAGCTGGTGGGAAGATGTGGCGATCGTTACCATACCCTGGAGAGCTGTAAGGGAGGCGGAGAAGAGGGGAAAGTTGTGGAGGAGCTGCTGGAGAAGGTGGAGCAGGCGGTGAAGGAAAGCGGAAGCAAGCACTTCAGCTGCCCTCTCTACCAAGAGGCCGAGGGCAGGGTGAGGCAGCGGCAGATGGAGATCATAAGGCAGAGGAGGCAGGAAGAGCGCTCTGACTCCCAGCCTGAAACGACTGAGGAAGAAATGGATGCAGTCAGGGAGGAGGCAGAGAGGAGCTTTGGGGATCTGGATTTGGATCTAGGTAGTATTTTCCCCTCTGGTAAACAAGTCTCTCCTTCCTCTGCTCCTCCATCGTTCCTGTGGGGCTTATGGGAGAAGCTGGTGGGCTGGCTGTGGTGGCTGCCCTCCCTGGTTAGAAGGGAGGCTCTGTTCGGGGCCCTGGTGGGGCTGTTTGTTGGAGGGCCAATTGGGGGCACGGTTGGGGCCACCGTGGGGTCTGTGGCCACCGAAGTGAACAGAAGGAAAACAGAAAAAACGAAATAACAAATATTTGCACCTTTATATCTCTGTATTACTGGGTGACACCTGTTAAATGATTCAGTTTTACGGTGATACTTGATATTGTTTCTGTATAAATATGACCTAAAATGTGTTTTCACATCAGATTAAGCCTGGAGGAGGTAGATCACTGTAATCAGAGAGGAAGCACGGTGGAGGAAGTGTCAGGATTTGGGCAGAATTAAAGTTAGTATGGTTTGTTAGTTCGATGAAAAAGATGTATTGTTTATAAATGAAGTTTCTCTAGGAAAATATCTAGAAGCTGGTTACACGTTTCATTTGAACGTATAATGCAAATCCACAACTTTTCATGGTGGAAGAGTGAATTCTTTAATTAAATGATGGATCAGCTGAAAGAAAAGCATCTACCCCTGAAACATCTCAACAAACTGTTATATTTAAACAACACAGCAATTATCTGACCCGGTTTTAATTGGGATTTTGTTTGATAATCTGACACAATCAGGTGGATAAATGGGAAGTGGGGTAAACAGATTTTAAAATAGTTTTTACATATAGAACTCCATAAGCTGCTTTAGAATCCTTATTTCATATTTTTCCTCTGTTGTCTTCTTCAATGAAAGTTAGGATAAAGAAGAACTGGAGGCTTTTTTTTCGCAGTAAATCTCTTACTTGCTTCTGTACTTCAAGTTAAACACCCGCAGTGCGGCGTTGCATCCCGACCACTATCATATGACCAAAAAAATAAACAAAAAAAACACATGACCGATTACCGTCCCGATTCTCCTCCTGAGACAAAATCGGCAACTTTCTGGAAATAAACATTAGTAAAATGATGCTTAAAAATGACCAACATTAACTAATAATGTTGATCTATTGTGCATCTTTATCAAGTTTAAAAGTTAAGCAAAGTTACAACTTTCCAACAGTACAATAAAATACTGACAAATTTCCCAGTACAAATTAGAAATTTACAAATCACAGATTTAAAAGTACCAATCTGTGATCTCTGGTGAAGTTATTACACGCCTCAGTAGTTGTTCACCAACCACTCTAAACAAAAAGAAGACTAATTAGAACCATTAACCAAACATTAGTGTATTTGTTGAACCCAACAGTTCATTAGATATAAGGTTCAATTGATGGTTTCGTTTTCTTCCACTTCCTCTTATTTAATGGTGTTTGGTGAGAAACCCTAAAGTGCATTACTGTCGATTTGTACTCCTGGATTTATGATTTATACTTGTACATTTTTGACTTGGAAGACAGTAGAGGAGAAATTACATGGTGTCTGTAAGTAGTTGTAGAGATATATGAGTTATTGGACTGTTGTAAAATATTGGACAGAATATATATCATGCATTCCTAGTCTAGAAAAGGTTCTGAATTGGGGCTAAAACGATTAATTAGATTATGATTAATGTTTGTTTTCCAATTACTAATAGATAACATGAAAAAGTCAACAGTTATTAGTAAAGTAATCCTTAGTTGCCACCCTACTTTGGATTTGCTCTGGCAATTTTATGATTATGCACTTTATTGTTTGGGTTTGAACCTTAAATTCCCCCCGCAAATATTTTAAGTGTGTGACTGTAATGTCACCTGTTAAGGAGTAGAAAGGGTCTGAATGCTCCGAGTATCTGTTTTGTAGCACGGGGTCAATATATTTAATCAGTAAGTGAACCAAATATGATAATTTTTGTCTCATTATCACTGGTGTCTTTTTACTTAAACGGATTCTGTCTAAACAAGTCAGCATTTTAGGTCACATTTACAAGGAAATATCTAACTGCTTAAATGCCAGTTGACCCAATCATGCACTACAGCTTCTCTGATCACTGTTAACTGACCAAAAACCTTGAAATTAATCTGTTCTTTGCTTTATAGCTTAGTGTTGAACAATATAAACAGGATTGTTAGCTTTGTGCAGTGTACTTTAAAAGAAACACAAACTGTGTTTTCCTGCTACGATCCAAACCCTTCATCTTGTGCTTACTGGCTTCACTTCTCTAATGACTAAGAGTCATATGATGTGACATAAAAAAGCAGATACCAAAGGAAAAATGTGCTCTCCTCATGCATTCCTCTTACTGATGTCTGAATAATGTCACAGCTATTAAAACAGGTTTTTAAGTATGCATCAGTTCAAGGGAGTTGAACCTCGATATTCGCTTTGGTTTTACTCTGAATATTCGTGTTTTCTCGATGATTTAATTTTACCTTTGTAGCGGACGCTAAATGGCAAAATATTGATGTTTGCCGTTCATTTGGAAATATCTAATGCAGGCCAATGCACTGATGCGTTGTATATGTTTCTCACGTTAAGCTGGGTTTAGAAGATCTTAAAGATGTTTTCCATCATTTTCTGTTTATTGTGTTTAGAAATTGCCTAATATCTCCCGATGCTGTTTACTTATCCCCCACTACACAATCCTGTGCCTTAAACTGCATTTTTACTTCACTTTTTGTTTACTTGATGCAATGAAAAACTATTCTTACCCTTGATATTCTTTGGTATTACAAAAACAAACCTAAATATGGTTTTAGTGGAGTTTTATTTAATAGTCTTATAGAAGGTGGAAGGAAAATGATACATCAATTTTAAAAGGTTTTGTTTTCAGCTCCCTGAGGTTCACTTACAGCGCCGGGCCTTTTCTCTACATGCAGAGACCTTTTTTCTTCTCAAATCAGTTCAATATTTGCCGGACGGTACAGAAAACAACTGTAAACAAAATTAGCTTGAATAAGATCAGTTTCTCTTTGGATTTGGGGCTGGACTTTGACTAGGACAATCTTTACTATTCTCTGATCCCAACCATTGTACTATTAGAAAAGCAACCCTACAGCATAGTTTTACCACCACCTTGTGTCACTGCTATTCCTTCAAGTAATTAGTAAAGTATGATGGGAGGTGAATCATGGTTTGGGCAGAAGCTGCTGGACTACAGCACTTTTGCACCAACGATAAACTGATTCTGCAAATTCCACCGTAAATTACCTGCAAGCGTTGTCACACAGTGCAATGACATTCCTCCAAACCTGTGGCCAAAATCCACGTCACACTTTCCAGATTTTTTTTTTTACCAAAACTTTCAGAAGGTGTGTATCCTTTGCTCTTCCACGCTACAGCTTTGCTCCAATTTGTGTGTGTAATTTTTTAAAATCAAAGAGTTCAAGGTGTTTGAATAAATACTCCCTCAAGACACTTTATGATACAATGCTGAGAAAGATCCACAAGGTGGCGGTGTTGATCTTTTTGTTGGAGTTCATTGTAATAATTGTTTACAGCTTATCAAGCAAATAAAAACTGCTGTTTTATCAACTCCTTGTCAGTTTTCTCTCAGTTTTTACTCTAAGCATTAAGCCTAGAGTAAAGGTCAGTTTTTTTTCTTTAAAGACGCAAACTCTGTCATGCTTTAGAATAAAGCGAACAAAAGGATCCCTGCTGCCTCCCAGACTCTCCCCTGCTTCCACTGGGATGACTTACAGCCTTGACACTGACGTAATTGATACTCTGCTAAAACCGTCCGTCACAACCCATCCTTACATCTCTGTTGTTCGCTCTGGGCCTCTGCGAGCTGCCGGGCGGCCTCTGCCTCAGGAACAGCTAGGCGTTTCCGAATGTGGGTGGTCCAGCCCGGGCGGGAGGGAGAGAATTAGCTCAGCTCTCATGTTTCCCCCAGAAACAGAGTGAAGGGAGGGAGGGAAAGGAGAAAGAGAGAGTGAGTGAATGAGAGTACATCTGTCTTCCAGATGTGGCCTCCTCTTGTCTGAAACAGTGGGGGGGAGAAGAGAAGGTCTTAAAAGTAAAGGAAAATTGGTGCTAAACAGTTTTTTATTGTTGGAGATTACAAATCCAGTGTGGACTGCAGTGCACGTAGTCCAGCCGTCAGGATCTACTGCTTTGTTTTCTCAGCAAGGAACGCCAGAGAAACAGCACACCAGAACCCCTTGAAGTGAATGTATATGAGAGAACACCTGTCCAAATATTATTCAGCCTTAGTAGATGCACATCAGGCAGAAGATGGAGAGAGAGAGAGGGAGGGGATGGATGGGGAACCATGGAGAAAAAGACAAGGGGAAAGTTTTGCAGGGATCCGAGAGGGAAAGTAGCAGATTTCAAGGCAGGTCGCCAGAACCGGCTGCCAGTGGCACCTCTGGGACACAGGAACCCACCAGGGATGACGGTATGACTTAATTTGTGTTTGTGTACATAATCTGAGCCAAAAACTTCACAAACACGCGAGGGAGGGAGCATTAACTCGCATCATATAGCTTCCTCCTCCTCCTCCTCACAGTAGAAAGGTTGCTGTTAAGGGCCTTGTGGTCCCTACAGGATTTTATGTGGGCTTGTCCGGCGGGAGATGTTGGACACCGCAGTATTTTTTTATTATTATCGCACCCTATGGGCTGGAAAAAGACAGCAAACCAAAGGAAAATAAACAAGATGACACACTTTTTCCTGAGGTGCACTAGGCGGTTCGCTTGCTCTCTGTCTCTCAGCCGGTTTCCACAGAAATGTTAACGTACCACAAATGCAATGAAAATATGAGCACATCCATCTATTCATATTTGTTTGAACATCTTAAACATAACCCATGATAGACTAACAAATAGTTTTTAAATTCAATTTTCTTTATGGTCACATCAGCATCATTTGCAGCTACAAGAGTGAAACTTATCATTACATTACATTATCATTTCATATAAAAAGAAAAACAATTATTAACCTTTTTTTAAGTCAAATGCTATGAAAACGATAAAACTCAAATATCAATACATCTTGTCACATATGATAAAGATGGATCGAAAATGCAGCAAATCACTGTGAGCTGAGATTAGTGATCACAAATGGCCGCAAAACTCCATTAAAATTCCATTAAACCTCTACATTTGGAATAAAATGTATTTATTATGTTTTTTGTATTATGCATTTATTACAGTTACAAAGATCATTTAATACATTTATAGTTTTTATAAATTCTAATAATTTATTTATATTTTCACATGAATGTGGTCAACTCATTTAAGTTGCATTACATTGTGGGTAAATAACGTATGCTAGGTCCTATAGTGCTAGCCAGCCAAAATAGAAATGAGTGAGGTTAAACATTTTGTGAACTGGAGCGCATTAAAATTGATGAGACTGCTGAGATTATATGAGTTAACAAAAATGAGGAGAGCCAAATGGAGAAAGAGGAAAAGGTTGGCTGAAGAAGCTAGTGTTTGTGCTGCTGTTGCTAGGAGGCGCTAACCCAGATAGAGAGCTATGCTACAAAGAGCTCCAGTTTCTAGCTGAGGCTGTTTACAGTTAGCATCAGGATCAAAAAAAGTATTTCAGTGTAGCTTTAAACATTTATCTCTTAGCTTCCGGTTTTATTTTTAATTTCATGTTAGCATCTGCTAATGGTGCTAGCACTAGTTTATACAGTAAACAGTAGATTAAAAACTGATCATATTTATTTGTTTCAACCTAGCATGCATTGCAAGTGGAAACAAAATTGCGACCTCCATGGGGGAAAAAAATCTAAAAAAATGT
>JAUZNJ010102441.1:0-20000 GCA_034780135.1 Jordanella pulchra | reverse complement strand
GAATACTTCTTACTTTAGTAAAAAATGTTAAACTAGTGCTGCTCTTACCTATGTACTATTTTTCGGTACTCTACCCATCTGTCTATATGCTATCTGGACTTACATCTGATATGGAAACTCAAACACAATTCTTCTCATTCTTGTACGGCAATACATTTCTATTAAAAGGGAAAAGGATTGTAAGAAAAAAGCACAAGTAATATTTCACAGCTTGTTAAAAAAGATATTAAGTCTAGGAGTAAAAGGTGCAACATTTAAGATTATTGCCATAAAATCTGAAACTGTCATTTTATTTGTCTCCATATGCTTATTCAAAAATTAAAAAAATAATTATTTCTATTATTCAAATTTATAGGGGCCATGCCTTGTATGGCTTGAATGACCCATGTAATGTGGAACCAGAACTATTAGCACCTATAAAATGTTTTAGATTAATGGTTATATAGCAGAACATGGGAGCGGTGGGCCTAATGTGAAAAGCAGCAGGAGGTGTAAAGGCTGGTTTCTCTAAGATGGAAGCTGTACTTCCTACGTGGGCCTCCCAGAGGAAGAGCTTTCATTCCTTCACTAAGGTTCCCTCAGGAGCCTGGGTCTGAATGGACGCTACTGCATAAACACTGGCTCCTTACCACATGTTACATGACCTGAGGGGAACGCACAAATACACATCTGGGTTTCGAGCTCTCAAAGACTGTCTGGTTTGTTGATGATTATCGTAGTAAGAAGGGTTCCTGCCTCTCCCTTTTTCTCCGTCTTTATACCTCCCCTCTCTATCACAAAATCTTTTTCTCCTCCCTTCCCTCTTCTTTCCCCAACTCCCTTTTATCCATAATTTAGAGAACTTATCAACACGCCTTTGATAAATCAAACTGCATGGATAAAACTCCCTGTTGCATCATACCGGCTATATAAACATATACATTTTTCCCAAAGTAGTTGCCGCTGTTAAATTCAAATATTTTGTTTAGCCCTTATGGTAAAATAGAGAAACTCAACATTCTTGATTGTGCAAAAGATTGTGTAAATCATATCTTTGAAGTTTGAACACACTGATCCATGTGTGAAAAGATGAGTGAAACACAGAACGAGTTTACGTAAATACATCAGTACAGATTTCCTGTCTCGACATCTGCTCTGTATGTTACATTCAGTTTTCACCACTGGAGACAGTTCAGTACTTTATTGCTGAAACAACATGATCCACACAGTATCCTCCCAAATTTGCAAACAGTGTGAAAAATCTCACTAAATTCTTTAAAAAATGCTTAAAAACTAAATAATTGCTTTATGGACTTCACATGATGTTATTAGGATCAAAGGTCAACCATGGAGAGATAATCAGTGTTTCTGATTCCTAACTGTTGGTAATGAGGAATGATTTGTTTGCCATCTTATATTTTAGGTTGAGAAAAAGTTACTTCAGCTTGTAGTTTTTTACTATTTAAACTATTTTTGTGTCCTGCTTTTATTAACTGGTTACTTCAAGTTAAATCTACAGGTTAAACATGCTGTTCAGTTTTAAAGTAGAGATTCAGTCATTGTTGATTGTAGAGTTTAGAGACTTATTTCAGCATTACACATCATATAAATGTCTTTGATTTGAGATAAATCATTATTTTATCCATCCGTTTAATGTCTTTCATCCTAAAATTGAGGACTGAAGTTAAAGATTTTTTCCCAAAGGGTCGTGTTTGCTTGACACCTGGAAGGCATCTGGGAGCTACCCTGACAAGATGTCTGCATCATTTCAACAACAGTAACCCCTTTAGATAAAGAGGAGCAGTGACTATGTTTGTCCTCTCTGTCCATCAACTGTGAATTGGCTCAGACTGAGGTTAAAGAAATAATGAATCATCACCTTAGGAGGCTTGTTAACATAAACAGAATATTCAAAATACACTAACAACTCATCTGCTTCAAAACATGATTAATATATCCTCCGAATGTTCTTGTCACTTATTAATTTGCTGTAAACCTTTATAGGGATGACTAAGAAAGAAAGCTAGCCTTGTGGATAGCTCTGGCAATAGTTCTACTGTGATGTTCATATGGATTGGCCTATAAATCCAAATTTAATTACATAAACAATTGCTATTTTGATACAACACAAAATAATAAAAACTCACAATTTTAATAGCCAGCATCATAAAATATTTTTTTAATAATTAAACACTGTAACACTTTCAGTTAAATCGACCAAAGAGTTTGTGAAGATCAGGTTGCTGATAACAAGCTGCAGGCCCATAAATTGTCTAGACCTGGAATTAATAACGGATATTTAGTGGTCAGCCAAGATGCGGGTATTGTTTACTATGTAATCCACCACACTTCTGATGTTCCAATGTGTAATTTTGTTTTTATCTCTTAGAGTCAAAACAACTGAACCTTGTATGAAAATAGATGCATTACTATTCTCATCTTAGCACACAGCACCTGCAGTGCTCTTTGTCTATTTATGTCTGTAACTGATGTGTTATGCTTCTAGTCTCAACTGACCTCCTATTAAACAAGCCTCAAATGATAACAGGATTTGTGATGCTGCAATCATGTGGTTCACCATTGATCCTAGACATGGATAAACTGATCCAGACTCATGGGTTCTACAATATTTCACTACAACAAAGTCTGTACATAAATCCTTTTCTAGTAGACTCCGAGACACTCTCAAATTGACTCGTCAAAGACCAATGTTCCACAAAGCCCAACATTTGGTCCATAACATGACTCAGGGCTGTTACAGAGGTTCCAACTCTTACATTTTTCGTTGCATGGTTCAACAAGCCCGTTTGATCCACTGGTCCACCTTGGTACCAGACTGGTCAACAAATATTTGGAGCGCCATTCTCATCTCTATCTGTAATCATGACAAGCATTAGCCTCCGACTAAGAATAGCTGATCAGATAATGCTACTGCAGAGACATTAGTGGAACATTACACAGACATTAAAAAGCCAGGCATCCCATCACTGCTCCATCAACACAACTAGAGCCAAAAAAAGGGTTCATGAGATAAAGTAATAGCCATGTGCTAGAGATTGTGATCATGTTCACAAGCTTTGACGTTTTCAACCCAGGGTAAGAGTTGTTACTGCGGCTAACAAGCTGAGACACCAGAGTTCTAAATTTGCCAGGAAAAATAAAAGGATTTAAAGTCTACTTTGTAAAGGGAGGCAAGTATTTACTTCTTCTTCTGCCTTTAACTTGAAAGTAACCCATTCTTTTGAGATTCTACTCTTTGTCAGTGAACATGTTGGATTTGGAAATGTTGGCAGCCTTTATTGAAATTTCAAAATTAGCATATAGAAATATAGTTGACATACATCTACATTCTTAAGGGAGTACAAAGAGAAACTGAGGGGTTAGAGGTTATAGCCCCACTGACTACAGTAATCACTAGACTTGCACTGGTCAGTCGGCAGTACTCGGAAATCGGACAATTTTCACGTAATTGGCAACAATCTATGACCGGCCGGTCACTATGAAGAACACCAATTTCAAGAGTGTTGTTGATGAGTATTTTTTCTGAGCAGACACCTGTTTCTCGAGCGTCCAGTCCTTGTTTGTTTTGGTCCAAGTGCCCAAAGCAGGGGTACGAATCGATCCGACAACAGAGGTAAGGTAAGATGGCGTTCCTGAGCTCATGTAAGAGCAGCTGGAAATCAGTGAGAAAAAAGCGTCTGATAGAGTTTCATAACTGTTGGCCGGCCATGCCGCCCTCCGGAGCTAAGGAACCAGAGTGGTAGAATGGAGGAGCCTGCTGGGCAGAGCAGGGAGATAGGGCAGCTCAAGAGGAGAGTGGAGCAGCACAAAAGAAGTTTGGATAAGTCCACCCGGGACAGGCTATGTTTGATTGAGGCTAGCTAGGCTAACTGTGGAGCATCCAAGAAACACTTTGAAAAATTAGTCAGCTGGTGAAATTAAATGTTGAGGACAGAGCAGAGGCTGCTGCTGACTGGGATTAGGACAGCAGTTCTTTGGAGAAGTCATTCAGGGAGAATGATCTGCACAAGGCTATGGCTAACCTCTAGAGGCTAACTGCACAAGGTGGAGGGATGACAGCAGGGGATCAGAGGAGCTTGTGGGCAGACAGTGCATTAGACAAAGGAAAGATGGCGAATGATGGTTGGTGTCTACAATGGAGGTAGGATGATGAAACAGTGCTTCTAAATTAACACATTTCTTAAAAGCCAGCTACAAACCTCTTGAGGGCATTCCCGTGTCATCCTTTGTCAAAATAATTTTCTCCATCTTTCATTTTGATTAAAAAAGCTCATCACTGCAGCCTCCTTCACTAAAACAGTGGTTATTTATGATACATTTTTATCTCCTACAATTTCTATACCTAATAATACAATGTCAATCTACATGAGATAGAAGTGCAAAAATGTATGGATCCATCAACAGTCAGCTCCTAAAGTCCTGACTGATGCATGTCTAGTAATCACCATGTAAACCTCTAAAAACAAAAGTATTTTGATTGAACATTTTAGTAAAACCATACTGACCGACAATATTAGGGATGCAACTACCATTAATATTATTAATCCAATAATAATTATTTGTTATGACTAAACTTAAAAATTAGTTTTAATAGCTGAATCAATGAATGATTATTCCAATACCTGATTTATTTCAAATCATCCCATTAATTGTTTCAGCACTTAGTGCTATGCAAATACCTAATAAATAACAACTCATGGCTCTTAATTACAAATCAATTTAGCCCAGACCGGAAAAAAAAGTATATATATTTACTTTGTTATATCTCCTCTGAATTTGCCTCCAAACAAGAACAAATCTATTTCACATTGCTACTAATACTCATATACAGCTAAAAAATTTCACTTTGAATTTTGATTCAAATAATGTTCTTTAAATGCAGTAAATTTGTTCACAAACTCAATGAGTATTTTGAAATTGACCAAAAAATATATGTTTTTAGACTTTTTTATATTCAAGCACCTCTTGTAAGTTAAAAAAAAATAACTCTAAACTGATAGCTTTAGCCTATTGTGTTAAACATTCTACAAGCTCTGTAATGTTAACACTGACTTTTACAGACTCAGAAGGTCATTAAACATTTACTCACCCACTAGATGTGCAAACACATCCAGCATTCAGGGGCAGTTTAATCGGCCTCATATTTTACTCTCCATCTGCAAGGACACTTAACCTCAGAAAGTCAGTGTGTATATGTGGGTGAGGGTTTGTGGATGGCAAAACAAGAGCCCATTCTCTGTCTGTGTTTTTATTCACGGGGGGTGAGCCTTAAATAGAGAGACCTCTATCGGTCACACCCATCAAAAACCACAAACACACATTCAGAGGACAGACTCATGGGTCAGAAACTTAAGGCCATTGCCACAGACGATCCTGTTAGGGTTGAGGTAGCCTGCCTGCTGAGCATGATGTGTTCATGTGTGAGTGAAATCTGCTGGATGTGCCCAGCAGCCACACTGTGCTAGATTAAACCAATACCTCTGTACACCGTGTTACCCGGTCCAACACACTGACACAGCTGGACTGTATAATTTAGCTATGTTGGTACAAGTCTCCTACAGCTCTAAATGCTGATTCTCACCGAGTTACCACACGTTTCATTACCTGTGCAGCTTTTCTCTGCTACTGACCTTACAAACTGACTTGGGAATGAGAGGATGACACTGCAGCAAATACGCATTATTTACTTTGCACATTAAAAGGTACAGGAAGTCACTTCATGCTGTTTAATGTAAAATTAAGACGTGTGACTAGCATTTAGTATTTTATAGTAGACTTCCAATAAGCGGACACTGAAGACACAAATCTGCCAGTGTGCACACTGTTATCCAGCTGATATGCATCACTCTATAATTTATGGCTATTTTGATGTCAAATTTGTGTAATTATTACTATAATTTAGGGTTAGCAGGCAATTTTTGTGAGGGTAGGGCGTCCTCTAAAATTATCAGGAAACTAACTTTTCCAGAGTGGAAATCCTTAAATCCCTTTCTTTTCTTTTCTTTTCGCTTCGACTGTATCCACTAGAATAGTTGGTTTACCTTGCTATGATATCTTATTTAAGATATCCACCAACATTGTCATATAAGTAACATTTTACAACTTTTAAAACTGTCTACAAAACAACAAGCAACTTATTCGAATTCTTATGCCCCAATTAAAAACAGCAACAACAAACAATTTGATTTAATATCCACTGGTTTAGTCTTGTTCTACAAAACTGAATAAAGTCTCTGTTGTCTGATTTATATTAAAGAGGTGCAAAAATGTTTGACGCTGATTTCCAGCTGATACATAGTGCTCTGCTTCTGATTTCTCTTAAAGAACTATTACATAAGAAGGTATTATAATATCATAGATATATTAGTTAGTGATTAGCTCGGTCTGTAATGTTAGTTAGCTAGCATTACAAAAACATAGGTCCCAGTTTGTACTCCCAAGAGAATATAAACCCTTAATAAATAACCCTAATAATAACCCTTTATAAATGTACAAAATGACCAAATCCAGAACTTTCCTGGAAGAGTGAAATGATTTCATGTCCAGGAGAAAGAAGCATCAATTGTGTTCAGTAAAAAAGTTCCTAAAAGTGTTGATGTAGGTTTATATTAAGATTACTAGTTCTTAAATTAAAGTTAAAGCAAAGATTTCTCATTGGTCAATATCCAATTTGCTGTGGTTATAACTTGATCTTGGAGGAGGGAACATTGGACTGTTGATGCATCAACCAAAAAAGAAAAGTTATTCTACCACATAGATCATCAGATTCTAAATGTTTGGTGCTGGATTACATGAGTGTGAGTTTCCTGTTTCTAAAGGAAATTATGTCAAAAATCGCTTTAGTGCGACAATGTATTATATTTTCCAGAGTCTTTCTCATCTGGTTCTTCTTATCTATGTTCTCTTTGAAATGCTTTCCACGAAGACAACAGTGGACAACAGCTTTTATCTGGATTCATCACCTAATGGAAAGATCTTAACAACATACTAATGCATAAAGAACAATGCTAATGGGTGAAGAAAAGAACAGCAGCTAATGGAAGATGTAAAAAAAAGGTTGAGGGGCAACACTAATGTGCCTAAATGGCTGGTGAAAATTAGCTAACAAGACCACCAGATTCATGTTTAAATCGAGGTGAAAAATGCTGATTATTTCATGTCTCGGTGATTTAACATTTTTGTTTCGTTTTGTGCCCAGTTTTGGGTAAGAAAAACTGCCCTCTGTATAATGGGTGTACATCAGTTTATACCTACTTTTTCACTAATAGTTTATTGCAAGTGAATCATAGTTGGTTTGATTTGGGATCCCATTCTGGTAACTGTCCCAGACGAGGAACAATAATTAATCAATCAATTACCAAAACAAACCTGAAATGAGAGGGGGTTAAGATGAAATGTCAAAATGTGGGAATGAGGATAAGAAATGGTGAAGTTGTGAACGGACCTGGAGTTTGACAAAGCTCTGGCCTGCAGGCGAGTAGCTGCTGGAGGATTTATATTTCAACCCAAGGAGACCACAGGCAGTGATCTGACACTGCCTTTGATAAGAACTCTACAGACTCAAAGATCAGATCAAGGAAGGAGAACAAAGTCTGTGTTCAGTGGAAGCTCAAATTAACTTCAGAGAAACAAAGACAAAAAAAATCAATTTCCCACAAACTTTGTTAAGATTTATTCATAATGACAACTAATAGCGATGTGCTAATAAAAAAGAAAGGTAGACATGAACCTACACTTTCCTGTTTGTGCATGTGTGCCTGCATATGGTTGTGTGTGTGGATCTGTGGTCTGGATCATGTCTGTGATCCCAGCCTGGCTACAGGGGAGGAGCAGAACAACAAAAAGAGATGCAGCAGCAGCAGGAAATAGAAGGAAGACACTCTCCCTTCTTCCTTTCATCCCTCTTTAAACTCTCTGTTTCAACAGAAGGAAAAAAGCGTGCTCTACCCTGCTCTCTCCTTGTGTCCAATGCTCAGACATCTTTTGATCCCTTTCAAGTCGACCAAATGAGCTTTCCGGTTGCCATGTAAGCTAACAGAAAGGTCTGTGTACAGGATTTGGCATGAGGCCTAATTATTTTAAGACAGGTAGGCGGAAGGTGTGTGTTCCTTTGTGTAAGAAAATCAGTGCTTTGAACTGATTTGTTCTCTGTCACCTTATTTTTATAGGTGCTGTAAGGCGGCCAGTGTATCTGAAGGATTTTTTGGCATTTTCTAAAAATCAGATAAGAATAGTTTACAGTAGAGTTGAGTCTAATAAACCCTACAGAGAGCATGATAACAAGTTTCTGTATGTGGCCTTTTTTGTCTAACTAACATGCTGGATCAGCTTGTTTAGCTACATTATTAATGCTTAAACAGCACTTAACTCAAAGGGGTCAGAAGAGACTTTTGCATTTAACAGACAATCACAACAGTGGAAGTATGGTCACGTTTTTTCCCTTTATCACAAGTCTGGACATAAACCTGTCCTCATTCTTTCTTTTACTTTCCAATCATTACCCCTGTAACTTCCACTCTTTTCTTTGAAGGGAAACCGCAGACATGATCAGGAGCTTTCCTTGGCAAACCATACTAATTAGAGATTTTTTTTTTAAGTTCTCCTTTGTAAGAGTTGTGTCTATTGGTGTGTATGTGGTGGTGTTGGGAAGGGGTCTATTTGTGTGCAAGAGAGCAAGTGAGAGAAAAAGCCACAAGAGGAAAGCTGTGCTAAGTCCCTGTTTTGATATTAGGCCTGGGTTCATTGTACACAAACAAGACATAAAGCCTAAATAATAGTGAATAAACTTGTGACTAAAGCACTGTTCTTATGCAGATATAACTGTCTTTGTACTGAGCTTAAAGCAGATAAAAAAATGTTACCTGTCTAGTTGTTCTTTAAAAGCTGGCTACAGATTGGCAGCTGTAGATGATGTTGATGTGGGTTACTTGTTTTATAGTTGTCAGTTGAATGAGTACAGGATGAAATGGATGGGATTGCATAAATTCTGGAAAATAAGGTTTCTAATCGTAGATACAGCAGCCTCCATATATTCAAACAATGATATTATAAATTGTACGTTGAAGTAGAAAACAAATATGTGTTTGCATTTTTTTTCTGTTTCTCTTGCTACTATAATCTCAGTGGGGATCAATGGAGCCGTGACAGATGATTAAATATGAACAGCTTAAGAATTATTTGGGTTTTATCAACTATAACTCATAGCACCCTGATCTGTGTGACTTGTGTGACTTGCTCTTGTCTTTGTGTTCAGTTTATTGAAACAATGCTTGTGGTGCTCTTTATCTGTTTCTGGCTTCCACAGTGCGACAGAAATTTTATATGACCCTCTTAAAAGAAGCGAACAGAGCTGCTGATCTGACGGCTTTAAGTCTGTGAAACATTTACTTTCTATAATGATTGTAGAAACAAACTCTTTGCTATCCCGTATTGTAGTAGCCAAGTGAGTCTAGCCTTTTAAAAAAGAGATGAGATTTTAAACACTTATTATTTAGAAAAAAATATTTCACTGTCTGAAACACTGAACAAACACAATCCACACTGGAAAAACACAGTGTTGTGTTCAGGGCCAACATGCAGCAGTCAGGAACCATGGATTCAGACCAAGTATACGTTATGTCTCCTGCCATTACCTGCCCAACAATTCCTGTGACACCTTAGATAATCTTGATAAACCTTTTTCTCACATTCTTCCATTTCATAATTGTTGCTTCTGATTCAAACTGAAACAAGCCACAACTTCTGTGTTTATGTTTAGAGTCAGTTACTGTAGCTACTCACTAGATGTAGCAAAATTATTCAGTGAAAAGGAATTTCTTTCTGTCATACACGGCATTTTTTTTCATTCCAATTAAATATATCATTTACCTCTGGCTACACCCATCCCTTACATTTAAGTTGAGAAATTGAAAGAGGAAATACATGTTTTTTTTCTTTTAAAGCAGAGTTTTTGTAAAAGAAGAACCCTCAGTGAGTTGAAGCCTTACTTCCCTCTGAAAGACCTGGAAAATATTATCCATGCCTTCCTAACATATCGTAAAGACTACCGTGATGCTCTTCATGTCCCTCTATCGATTCGCTGTGCATTGTTCAACCTCTGTGAGAATGAAGTAGCACATCTTTCAACTGAAAGTAAAAACCGTGAACAAATGACTCCAGATTTGTCATCTCTCATCTGGGTTGTTGTTCGGCTCTGCATTAATTTAAAGGCTTGAGTTATTTACTC
The DNA here is from genome assembly GCA_034780135.1 of Jordanella pulchra. Lineage (NCBI taxonomy): Eukaryota > Metazoa > Chordata > Actinopteri > Cyprinodontiformes > Cyprinodontidae > Jordanella > Jordanella pulchra. The sequence goes on along the minus strand of JAUZNJ010102441.1, from coordinate 9,775 downwards.
CTGTCAACATCTAACTGAAAATATAAATATTAACATAGAGGCAGGGGTACTATCTTCAACCAGTTGGTTTCTCATTGTTGTTTCATAAAGATTAACAAGCTTTTGCAGCTTTTTTCTTAAAGTAAACTTATGGAATAATTTATCTTTATTTGACAATAAGTGTACAGTACTGACATTTAAATCTACTCAAAGCCTTGTTTTTAGTAGACAATTCTACTACAGTGCATACTAACAATCTACATCTTTTTTTATCATTTTCTTCTGTTTTATAGATCCATCTTTATTTCTATTTTTTTAACTCTTTAAATTTATTATGTTTTTTGCTGTAAAACACAAGCTCTTGAAAGCAAATGTGCTATAAGAATAAAATGGACTTTGGATAATCAGAAATGGTTGTAAGAACAGTGGGTAAAGGCCGTTGAGAAATCGGAGAGATTCTGGTTTATTAAGTGAAGACAGTTAAATCCAACGGCTATTTTTTGACGCACCTTAAATAATATCTTTACTTAATGGGAATAATGAATAAAATACACTAATATATAAAAGCTAAATATAACAAAAATGATCTTTGCTGACTTCATTTCATTTCAGATTGACCAAGGTAAAATCGAAATGTTAGCTTGATGGCTTGCTGATATATTAAAAAGGAAATAGCTCAGTAAAGTGGAAGCACTGTAAAGGATATACATGTGAAATCAGAGAAGTTACTCCAGCACTGAGACACTGGATGATGTGCTGTGTAGACGTACACTTTGTATATTTGTGTGTATCTAATGATCCCAGCGTCGCCTTCTCAGTGTCTCCCACACCTCCCTTTCTCATTAGCTGTGACGCCTGACTGGATTAACCACACATGTGCCCATCTAACACACACAGACAAAGCAGGCGCTAATGAAAGTGGAACCCATCAAAGCGAATCTGTGCTTGTGTTAAAGCGAGACAAACCATCATAAAAAAAGGATTTGTGCCCACCAGAAACCCCTTTGTGGTAGCCGTGTTTCGGTGTGTGTCTAAGTCTTTGAGCAGGAGCCAACAAATAAAATGTACTTTGTTTTAATGTATGTTTATGCTTTTAAACCGTGTGTGTATTCAAGACATCTGGTTATTGTTTTTCAGGATTATATAATCTAGCAAAACACAAAACGAGATCAAACAATGAAAGAAGCAGCGAAAAACCAAAGAAGGGAACAAAAACAAATGTGGGATGAAAAATGACTTATGAACTGAAAAATTGATCAAGACTATCTCTTTTTTTATCTAATCGTTCTCAATCAAACTGGTAGACAGGGCAGCAGAGTAAAAGGAGAGTATGGGTAAAATCTAAGACCTCAGACATCCAACTGAGGATGAGTGACCTGGTCAGTACAGGTCAGTAACAGTCAGTTTTATTCCCTTTTCATAAAGTCATAAACATAATTTCTACGGGAACATTTCTTACCGATTCCTACTACATGCCTTTTAAGTCAAACATCCTACTGCAAAGGTTTATGCAACTTCTGAAGAAAAAAATCATAAATGTTACTTAAAATATTTAATTTAGCAATAATGTAAACATAGTTTTTAATTTTAGGACACTTTATATTTCTTATGTTAGGAAGTTTGCTTCTAGACACATAAATTACACTTCTGTTGAAAAAAAGCTTCGACCACTACCTATAACTGCAGACTTTGACCATATTAAAGAAAATTACAATCCGTGACATGAACATCAAATAACCATAACAGAGTTGAATGTGTTCATATGAATGATTTTTCTCTTAATTATCTAAAAGGTGTGTGGGCAAAAATGAGCATCTCTCTAACTCTAAGCTGATGACACTGTTTATAGTCATGTTAACACAGTTTCCTGGTGTTTCCTGTTGATTTTTAGTGTTATTCACTCATAGAGATTTTATCGGAAAATCATAGTTCTCTGCTTTTTGTCCAAATGAGGATACCAATGGTAATGTATGTCCTCCCTTTTTCAAAGCAACTTTGTAAATATATTAAAAAATGTATTTTGGACTGGATGAAGTAGTGAATGGAGGACAAAGTAAAGAAGAGGGACATGTGCTCCTACCTTTCTTGACTTTTCTAGATGGTTTCTTCTTGATGAATTTGGTCATTTCTTGTGGAGGTTCCACCTCTTCTCCATCACCCAAATGTTCTGTTATTGGCTCAACACCTCCTGTGAGAAATTTAAACAAGTCCATTAGCAAATTGAGTGCTATTATCAATAATATCTATCTCTTCCATATAATATTTACATACTTTTGATGTCACGGCTAAAATAAGTAAAGCCCCTTTATTAAAAACCATAAGGATTTTTTTGTCTTTTTTTTTTTTCTTGCAGAAGCTCCTCAATCTCCGCAGAACCAACAAGCTGACATTTCAAAATACAAAGAATCCTTTCAAGTGGGTTTATTGTGAAACTGAAATTACACTTAGACCATAAAGCATGATCCCTTAAGCTGCAAAAGCGATTGGGTTGGTGAAAGAACTGTGCTTCAAAGTAAGACACAAAGCAATTTTAAAACAGTTATTTTAATTATGGGGACATAAGAAAGAAATCCCGACCGATTTTTGGACCTTTTAAAACCTTTCAACATCTGTTTTACGATTTATGTAGGCTGATCAGTTCTATTCCAGACAAAACATTTTAAAATCTGTCATTAATACTCCAGACATAAAAACAAAATTATAATCTAAAATCTGTTTGCTTTCTGATTGTAGAGACAAAGGAGAAAATTAAAATTCCTGAGATGAATTTCACACATCAGTTTTCCTCTTCCTGTGGCTTACAGTCGATCTTTTAACTGGAGAAGAAGTTAATATTTGCACCCAGAGATGTGTTTGCATAAGTTTGGGTATATAGCCAGATTTAGCAACAATAATTATATCCTAACAACAAGGTATAACCATTACAAACTTTGAAACATTGATGAATAATCAATTAATAAATCAACTAATCAATTAATAAATCTAAATCATAAACATAAAAAACCTTAAAAATAAGATTCAATAATGTTATATTATAAACACTTGTCAGAGAAATATTATTTAGTTACATTTCAAACTTTCACTCATCTACTTTTTTTCTACTGTTTGTAGATGTCTAACAGAAAACATAAAGGTCATGTGAAGACTGGATGTTTTTTCAGAAGTTTATAAGAGTAGCCCAGAACAAGTGACAGACATGTTGTGTGTGTTTGTGAACCAGAATGTGTGAGGTTGTGATTATTTGATTTTGTGTATGTGTGAGATAAAAATCCCCAGCAGAATCCCTTGGATCAGTCTGGGTTTAAGGAGCTCCTGAGGCCGATGAATTGGACGCCTTGTTTCTATCCCATCTTACACTCTCCTCCTCCCTTCATCTCTCTGTCGCCTTGTCTTCACTGCCTCTCCTGCAGCCTCCCATCCTAATTTTTTCTCACCAGGGAACTTTCTACGCCTACTTCTCTATCTCTTCTTTATCTGACTCTTATTGTTTCATCATCTTTCCATCCTCTTTTATTCTTTAAACCTGGCTCATTGGCTTTTTCTCACATTTTTCTCATTCCTTCCTTCTCTCCTCATTTTACCCACCCTTCCTCTCATTTCCTCTGATCCCTGAGGATTGTGTCCAGTTTCGGGGTATTTTCATTCGACAAGCACTGCACACACTGTGGCATTGTGTACGTGTGTGTGTTTGTGCATTTACGAGACAGAGCGTGCATGTGTGTCTGCCATCGAGTCTACCTTAAGGTGTCTGAGAATGTGTATGTGTCTCCGCCCCCCGCCCGCCCCACTGCGTCTACATTTGTGTGTGTTCAGATTATGGTAAGCCCTCTCTAATATTTATCCTGGCTTTTTTTTAAAGCCAATCTTGCTCCCTTTGGTGAGACCACAGCCTGTGGCTTCACACACACAGCCACAGACTCAGTTGCAGTTGTTTGAAATGGGATAGGCCTCGCTCCTAATTGGGCAGGTGTTTTTCCAAGGCCAGTTGTTTTCTTAACACTGTCCTACAGTTTCATGGTACATATGCGGATTGTGTGTTTTAGCCTAGTTTTTACATCAACATCAGGTAAGGAAATTGGCCACCTCAGGAGCAGATTACTCTGAAACAAAAATCACATCATATAGATGCTATATACCACTTCCTGCCTGCTCCTTTGGCTTCTCTAAGAAGTAGGCATTTTGTTATATGGTCAGAGTTTCGCTGCATTTCTATATTTCTTTTGTCAGTTTAGATGTATATAATAACTAGTTTGGGGAGATGATATTTGTCCCCAAACTAGTTATTGTTTGTTTTATAAAGTATAACTGTTGTACTGACATTAACTGCTTCCAGTATAATCGTTTGAATGGAGAAGAGCACCAAATTAACTTGTTACAATACAATTATAAGCAGAATACAAGCTGATTTATAATAATTTATAATTATTGTACTGATAAAACCATTTCCCCCCCAAGAAATGACATCAAATGACCAATGAACCAAAGTGCAATGGGTTACAAAAACTGCTGTCACACTGTTCACTATCTAGACATGTATCAAGCTTACATTTGGAAGAGAAATGTTTCAAAGGGTGGTTTAAAGGTGAGGATTTTATGAGGAAATAGAGTATGCAAAGTCTTTTCACATGCTTGTGCTGCTGCTGCTTGCTGGTGTGAAAGTGTCATTGCAAAGAATGTGGAGTTCAGAGTTCAAGCGCGTCAGGACATGGTACGCTTCTTTTGCTGTAACGTGACCTTATGATGTTTTATTCTGTGAACATTTACAATTGACATATTGGGAATTAACTTTTTATGTACTACAACTCAACCCAAGTAATCACATAATTATCAGCCAAATTAATCAAAAACAGTGGGTGCTGCTGTCAAAATGCTATTCAGACCAGCAGACGGAGTGTTTGCACTGAGTTCTGTGAGATTAGATCATGTAATTACTGGGTCTTTGCTACATTTTTGTGAGTACCAATTGTTTGAAGACTGTAGCATCCATTAATTGTCATGGTCTGCTTGTCCTTTCAGGCTGGCAGGCTGGACAGATCGCCAGGACATCACCAAGCAAAACAAAGACAATTAGGACACACAACCTAACTAATGCTAACATATACGGGAAATTTAGAGACACCAATTGACCTAAAAGTCATGCTTTTGTTCTGTGAGAAGAAGCCTGAGCTCTGGGAAAATCCACAGGGACCAAACCCAGTGGTACTAACTGGGCCACTTGGTAGCTCCTGCCACAGTTCAATTATTTTGCAGAGTCAAACATGGATGAAAGGCATTCCAGAAACATTCTTAAACTAAGACAAGGTATCTACACTGATCTATCAGTATCCAATTTCCAATTTATTTCCTTAATATGTCATGATTTAAACAAGCTTAAACAAGCTCTTAAGCTGCTGTCCTCTTGACCAGGACGTCCTAATAAAACAGATTTTATTGCTCAATTTGTCCACCCAGATTAAACAAAGCATGAAGTAGTAGATATATATGAAACAAATGTACAACACTGTTTTGAAGTAAATAGTACATAACAATGTATAGATAAAATGTTTATTCTTGTCTATGACCAGTAGACTTCAACTTCAGAATAAACTTGTTTCACCAGAAACAAGAGAAACTTTTTTTCTCTATAAAAGCAATTAATTTGAATTTGCGCGTAAAATTAACACTTAATCAGATTTCCAGTTTTCATGCAGAACGGCTGTGAACATCTAAAGGCTGGATTTGGCCTGCAGGCAGGAACAGATCCATCCTGATCAGCCTCCAACATATTTATGACCATGTGGAAAGCCTATAATAAATCCAAATGTGTGCATTCAATTCTGTTGTATTTCCTTTTTTATTCAATCAGGTTTTTGTTGTATATTTATTCTTTGTGTATATTAAAACACTGACCTAGTCATCCTTTAGGAGATGGTTGAGATTAGTCAACACAGACATAACCTAAAAGCTCAAATATCCCCCTGAGTTAAAGAAATATTAAAAAGTTTAACAAGTATTCTGATCAAATCATTAATCCCATTAGATTTTAATGGCTGTAAGTTTTCATGAAGTTCAGCAGCACAGTTAATGTCACGTAAAAACCTAAATCCTGATCCATTTTTGATGGTTTGGAACATTACAAACTGGGTAAACCAGTGCGTGACAACTTGGGGCAAATTTAAGACCATTTTAGAGTAACTCTGGATTGTCTGTTTTGGGGGTTAAGCTGTTTCCAAACGACTGTTTGGCTCTGAAATGTGGAGACACTAGTGCATTCCATCTTTATTCTGGGCTGTGGTTCGAAGATGGGGGTGACACTATGCCGCTGTGGTTACCGGCAATTTGGCTGTGGGCTTTACGCTTTTTCAGTCCCCCCTTGAGGCAAACATGTTCCTGCGCCCACGTGTACACACTCAGTCTCCTGCATCCAACCTGTTTTTGAAAGCACAGAAACATTTTAGGAAGTGTTCTGCTGACATCTGGCCTCTTTTGTTTTTCTTTTATCGACTTAAACTTACAAAAAAAGATGTTTTAGAACTACAATCAATAAAGACACAGAATATGCGTATTCCTATTGAATATTGTTTAAACAGATCACTGATATTTACAGGAAAATAGTCAGGATTTACTGAATGCTGAACCTCAGGTAGTGGCGGATTCTCCCTGAAAATAGCACTCTACTGATTTATATATAGCAATGTGGAGGACAACTCTTCAATTTAGAGACACCACACAGACAGAACACAGACAGCTGCTCAGAATTACACACACAACATGACCCACACTTAAACACATTACATGTAGTTTCCTGTGCAGGCTCTCTGAACTCAACTCACACATATCTACGCACAGATACATGCATGTGTGTGCATATACTGCAGCGTGTATATATCCAAGAAACGTTGCCCATCTTCTCCCCTCTCTTTAATTCTAAAATAGATGTCAGGCCAGGACCACAGCTACCAGCGGAACAAAGTGAAAATAGCCTGTGTGGATAGGAGAAAATGCATGCACTGGCTTCAAATGGACTCTGACTTTATTAACGCAGGACAGAAAAAGCTTGATATAAAAAGTCAGAAAAGTATTAGATTCAAAAAGCATAACAGCAGAAAGTAAGTTTAAAAGAGTAAAGGAGAGAAAAGGTTTGTATTTCTAAAAAAAAAAAAAAACAACAAAAAAAAAAACAAGGGTATGAAATTCATAGAAAGAACTTTAAAATAAAAACAGAACAACCATTAAAGAGAGGTTCATGTTGACTGCTTGCTGAGGCTGGTCTAAATGATGCCACAGGAGATTAGATCTTTAAGAAAATCCCATAATAAGAAGAAAATTCAATTCAACTAAATTCAATTATACTTTGCTAATCCCCACGGGGAAATTCAGCTTCGGTACAGTCCATCAAAGAAGACAAAACACACAAAAATGTGTCATGAAGCTAAAATAAAACTACTAATTGTACTTGTCACTGATGATTAGTGCATCGCTTTAGTTAAGAATGTCATGTTGGTCAGTTTCATATTATCTAGTTTGTGTCCAAAAAAATTGAGAATTGGATATAATTGAAATGAAAACTCAGTAGCAACAGCTTCTCATGTTCTGCTTTAGACAAATCTATGTTGAAGTGAGTAATCTTAAGACTTTTATAAGCTCAATTTTTAGAACTACTGCTTGGCTTAAAATTATTTATACTCCTTACTTTTACTTAAAAGTAAGAGACCCAGCTGGTGTCTCAACTAGAATTTATAAAATAAGGTATAGACTTCAATCAGAACATAAATTAATGCTAAATACGAACTGAGCTTCTTAAGTCTGGGAGGCACTACAGAGCCTTAAAAATTATATATCGGCCTTAAAAAGTCAGTATTGGTGGATATTTAATCAGAATAGTCAGACTGGCTGTTTATTTAAATTACCGATGTCCACATAAGCATAGCTAAAGAGATCTAATTCATCTGGATTAATTTATTCATTAATTAAATAACTTTATCATTTAGAAAGTTACTTTATCAAGTTGGGTTTTTTCAGAACTAGAGTCATAAAGTAAAACAACAGTAGTTATTATTTCTTTTTTGCAATGCAGGATTAGAAAAGGAAAGCATGTCTATAATTAAGATCTTTAACATTTAAAAAAGCAAACATAAGAACACGAACATAATGAAAAAGGAAAAAACATAATGGAATGATACAGATGATTAAAAGCCTGTATACTTTAAAGATCTTAAAGAGAAGCAGATTTGAGGTAATCGTCTGCTGCTTTTTAAAGCCGAGTCAAAACTCTCAAGACCACATAAACCCAAAGGAAGTTCATTCCAGAGTCAAGGTCCAATAGGACAGCACGCATTTTAAATCTGGTCCTGTTGGACACGAGTTGGCTTGTGAGGTTTAATAATTCAGTAATAGTAGAAAGGAGTTTTACCATGCAGCTTTTTTTTTAAGAATTAAAACAAGATTTAAGAGATGTTCTATTTCCACCAGTTAAAATTATTGAGCATTAGACCAAATGAAGATGATCAGGGAATATATTCAAAGTTCATTTTAACTTGTTTCTTACTGAAATTACTGCAGTTACTACATCCTTTGGGAAGTTTGTTTTTTTTTAAGACAATGTTGGTGGTACATAATTCCTCAGGTAAAGTAAGATAAATCTATTTCTAAAGGTGGATGGCAGCCACCCTGCAGATTCTGCTTTATAAGAGTATATTTAAACTATTCCCTTCACTAAAAAAAAAAAAACATTAAATAAAAAAAGAACAACAAAAAACACATTCTGTCATTTTCAGTTTCATGTGCTGAGGGACTTGTATTCTTGTCTGGAATAACTAAAACTCTAAGAAAAATCCAAACCCTGTTATTTGGTTTTCAGTCCTCTGATATGGAAAATGTCTCATTCAGTCAGTGATTCAGACCGACAGGGGAAAGTCTGCGACTTCTCTGGCTCAGTTTAGAAAGAAGAAAGATAAAGAAGACACACTATCGTTAGCTCCTCCAATCTGCATTTACTACACCACGGATAAAAGGACTGAATATTTTACTTGTTTTTTTGTCTTTTGATTTTCTCCAACTTCTCATCCAACAGACATTTATTTAACATTTGAAATATTAGTTTAAAATAACCACTGAAATGAACTCTAGAGCAGCGATTCTGAAAATCCTGTTTCTGATCCAAATCTCAGGGTTTTCCATGGAAATAAAAACAGATATAAATATGAAGCATTCATTGAATATTTGCCAATAAATAATTAAACAGACCTATAGAAATGAACCCACAGTCAAGCTGTGGATTTATGGAGCTGATCTGTGATAACCCTCTGATAAACAGATGATAACAAACATATCATTATGATAATAACAATGTTTCTTATAGCAATTACAGCATTTAGACCAACAGCTTCCAGCTGCTGCGGGCCTATTTTAAACATACGAGTGAGGATGTTGTTATACAAGACTGTTCAGGCGGTTTTAATTTCCAGGAAACTACCAGAAACACATTAACGCCATCACACATACGTACACACACACTCCCTGCCAGTGAAGCGGAACTGGATGTGTTGTTCCTCAGTGTGTGTTTGTCTATTTGTGTGGCTGTGGTCTTGAAGGGGGGAAACGGTTTCCGTAAGTGTTGTTGGAAAAGCAAACAAGTGTGTACATTTACAGGCGGTTGAAAAAAGCAACATCTGAGGCAGCTGTTTACTGCTACGCTATGTGCGTTGGTGTGTGTGTGTGTGTGAAGGGGGGTATCTGTCTACATGTGAATTTCGATAGAAGCCCAAAAAGAAGGCCAAGATTCTGTGAGTAAGAAAACAAATAAATACGATTATAC
>JAUZNJ010102430.1:0-21037 GCA_034780135.1 Jordanella pulchra | reverse complement strand
TGACTCTGCAGCATCCAAAAATGTAAAAAGATGCTCATTCGGACCTTTATAATGGTAGTCCTTAAAGGGTTAAATAATATCCCTGCTGTATGAAGTAAACAGTTTTGTAAATATCCCGTTTGGTGATTCTAATCAAAATTCTACTCAAAAATATGGTTCTAACCACAGGCCAAGGACAACTGACCCAACTGTCCTCCCCCTTTAGCGGCTGTGTCACTCACTACTTACACCTGGTGACCCCCGTGGGTCACAGAGTACTAATCTAAACTGCCTACAGACTGAAAATGTTTCACTTGTATCTACTTTTAATTTAAAAGGTGCCAACAATAGAGTCACGTTTGAGTTAGTAGAAAACACAGAGTTTAAATTCACCTCAACATTAAATGCTACAATCTTTGTGAGAGACTTTGTGATTGCAATAAAAACTGTGTTGATTTTTAAACTTTTACACATATTTATATAGCATATAAATTAAAATGAGGGCATTACCCTTATCCTTTGGTTCCCTCCCAGTTTTATACATTCCTGCCCATTTTGCACTAATTAACATGCTTCTTAGTCCTTGTGAAACCAGTCTTAAGTGGATTCACTTTAGGTGTGCTGTTCATTGTGATATAATCCAGGGCACAGAGGAATGGAAGAGGGCAGAGGGCAGATTTATTCAGGAAGTGGGTACTTTCTGATGCATTCATTGCAACACTGAAGCGCACACACAGACACCTCACAGCACTGACCCGTGCCACATCTGGAAACAATTACACTCATGTTCTGACTTGACCTGCATGCACCCAGGTTAAACTTTTTTCATGTGCTTGTTGTTGGGGGGGGGGAAGCAGAACAGACCCTGACACAGTGGCTATGGGGAAATGATGTGGAATTAGTGCAAAAGAATAGAACTATGTCTGTCCAAAAAAACAACATAAAGAATCTTGAGCGCTTTGACAGAATATACAGAGAGATAAAGTGGATGAGGCGCCGACTTGATGCGCTGTTCAATGACCCACGGAGGAATTTGTGAGGACATGAAGAGTATCTGAATTATCAGGCATCTCTGCTTTGCGCGGCGGCACTTTCATGTGCGGACGGCTGCGGATGATGCAATGTTTGATTTCTACACTTCAGGAGGCTGTCAGGACAGCGCATGCAATATTAAACAGTGTCGTGTCGGTGTATCAACCAGACTAAATTAACCCATTAGTATGCTACGGTGCAAAGCGGGAAGATCAATGCATGAAACAGTTTGGAAATCTCCTTTGATACAAGATTTCCCAGCTTGAGCGAATTGATGAAATTCCTCTTGAAACACAGGCAACTATTTCAGACACCCCCACCTCCCCCCAAAAAACAGACAGAATCTGGTGGAGCTTGTCCATTAAAAAAAAAGTGTGACTACATTGTTGCCTCTTACATAGAGGCTGAAGAGGGTTTTTAAAGCTGTTTGTGCTTGTTGAGAATTGATCATTAGCAGCTGGAAATCTACCTGAATGTTTACCTTCTTCCCATACAGCAAAATTGTGTCAGTCCATGGTGGATTTCCATCTTTTATATAATGAATAATGGGTACTTTTCACGAAGGCCAAACAAATAGAAACGCTTTCAGTAGTAATTGCCTACGCCACAGGAGTAAGAGACTTTATTGCCGTTATTAAATGGCAGAGAAACATAGTGAGACGCTCTAAACAAGGACACCTCTCTCATGAGTAAAAGCTATTCCATAATTTCTACTTTTTTTTTGTGGGAGGGGGTAGCTACATTTGGAGCTGGGACAGAACCACCTGTAAGTTGTGAGAAGAGGTGGTTGGGGTAAAGACTGAACTTTAACCGCTGTGTTTTCTTATTGATCTAAGCAAACATTGCAGGGTGAGAAGGTGGCCTTGAATGCAGGAAAATAACTCCTGTTGAGGGAAAACTCAAGACTGTTAAAATCCCAGAAATACACAGTAAGGGAGACAGAGGGAATCAACCGGTTTCAAAAGCTGCAGGGCTGATATATCGTCTCCTGCCACTCCCCTCTCCTAGAACTACCTCCTTGTCTCAGGGCCCAGCTTCAGCACTCATTTCCTGAGCTGACCGTCTACTCCAATTATCAACCCAATAAAGGACCCCCTTGTGCAGTTATGGGAAAGGGAGTAAGGTCCAAAACAAGGGGGTTCCACAGTATTAAGTGTCTGCGATGGCTGCTGCCCACATATTGGAAGGTGTGACTAATGGTCTTGGACAATGTTGAGACAGCGCTGCTCCAGCAGTCACCTGGGCAGGCATAGCAGTTACTGGAGAAGTGAATCTCCTAGCCAGAGCTGTCAGACACAGACAACTGCAGTTTGTGTGAGATAAAAGGATGTGAACTCTTCAAATGTGGTATAAGATGCCTAGAGGGATTTCATTCTCGGTGAAAAAAACAAAACAAAAAAAATTAAATGATTGTTGGCCAAATTCCAACTACTTTTCCCCCTAACTGAATATTGACCAGATCATTCATGTCTCTCTAATAAGATATATTCAAAATAACAATTCAACATCAATCATTTTTTCTGATACAAATAATATTTCTATGAGTTAAAAAAGATGTAGTTGTAGATTTAATATAACACTATGCATCCTAGTGATTATGTGTAACGGAGCCATTGCTTAAAAGGAGGGTGTTTCAATTAGTAACAGAGAAAAGTTTAATCAGTAAAGATAGTCATACTCTCTGAAAGGTGGCCCTCATAAAGACAATGCACTGGTTGTAGAGCAGTTTCTATAAAAGCCTTAGTAATAGCGGTCATTCCAAGAATGGTTTAGAAGAATATCATACCTTGATCTTTCTTGGCGGAAAGTATCAACAAGAGCAGAAAAGAGGGCGTTAAAAAAACCTACATTTAAACCAAAAAATGAAGGGATAAAAGAAAACAGAAAAGTGATATTCCCATGACTGGAACTACATCCAGAATGGCAAGGATTCAGCAGTTAATAGTCAGCTGATGACTAAAGAAGGTCTAAGCTACGATCATATCTTTAAGTGGCAGCTAGTCTGAGAAACTTTGGCCACAAAGAATGTCCTTTTGGTGTATACTTTGTTTTGAGGGGCTGTAGTGATTCCCTTAAATAGTAGATGGTGCTGCAGTTAAATCTACCCATTTTTAACAACCCTTAGCACTTTAAGAGGATGTACATTACTAATACAACTAATTGAAGTTTTTCATCAGATGTATAATTTTCTCACCATTTTACAGGTATATTAAAGGTCTACCGATACCTGCTCTCTTTCTGTGTTTATGCCTGTATGACCAGACATGGTTTTAGACTCTACATTGTCGTCAATGCGGTGTGTTTAACAAACATCACTGAGGCTGAAGGTGGATAGTACACAAAAATGAGTGCAACTGGCAAAACAATGGGACATGTCCCCAAAACCAGTACATGCAGGTATGTTTCTGACCAGAGTATAAGCAAAGCACTACAGTTATCTCGTAACAATGAACGTAGTTGTGATTATAAACACAAACTCTCTAATACTTTGAACTGTTCATTATTATAAACAACATCAGTTGAAGAGATTACAGTTTGCCAATAATACACTGAGAGCCCTAAAGAGAAACCATGAGCCAATTTAGAGGCTGATAAGGGGAAGATTGTTCTTTCTGGGTCTTGTGGTCACAGACACTTTTTTTAGGTGACCCCAAATTGCAAATTCAAACCATATTGGACTGTTTAGCATAGTGGCTCAGACTTCATGATACCGAGAGTTTTCTGATACTAAAATGTTTAGTCTATTGTAAATGCAGCTTAATATAATAAAATTAAGTGAATAGTTCCTTCTGAAACTAATTAAAATATATTTTTAAAAGGTTATGGTATCAGATATGTGGCGGGTGATGTTTGGTTTGAGAGGGTTTATTCTGTGACGTAATTAATGGCTTTGGATGATATTTAAGCTCAGATTCCAATTTCTGTGCAGTGTGGGAAGAAAAGATCTGATATCTGTGATGATGGTTCTGCTGCTGAAGGTCATCAACAATTAAATTAGCACCAGAACAGTAGTAAGAAGTACTGCATCCATTATTTGCCTGATTTGTGTATCAACTGTCACGGTTGCTAGGTGATAGAGCATAAGCCGAGTGAGGGGCGATGAAAGCTGGAGAAGGCTAGACCTGTTTAAATTCATAGCAAAAACTCTTCCGGCCTCCTTATTTTCACAGCCCTAGAAGGATCCAGTCCACGTAGACCGGATCCTTAGAAGATGCAGCCCATGAAATCGAACACAGCATATTTAATCATTCTTGGCTTGAATACCTGTCCACAGGGGCCAGAACATGTATGACTCCATAATATGTTTTGGGTTTTTTTTACCCATTTTTACAGGGTTTTATCTAAGCAAACACAGAAACCGCAGTCATATGTTATTTAACCCCTGCTTAGTTGGTTAATTTTTATATTGACCCAAGATTCAGCATGCTGATAGAAACTGACTGCATTGGTACACATGTGAAATTTTGTTCTTTTATAATTTTCAGTGATTTAAATTTAGCTTTCTGTTCGACATTACTAAAATTTAGTTTCATAACGACTGGAAAAGCAGAATTTCATATATAAAATAATTTCTCTCTGTCGCAGATCCCTTTTCAATATGGATATACAGAACGTTTCTTCAATCTTCAGGTTTTTTTTAACTCTTAAGCCCACTTGTCTCTATTGTTGCAGTCCTACTCCTGTCTGAAGACAATAAGCAAACAGTCTGCTGTTCTACTGAGAATGATGAAACTTGATGAGAATGTACATTAAAATAAGCATTACCATAAATACAGTAAAGACAAAAAGATGAATCATATTTTGATAACAATGCATCTGTGTTCAGTAAGGCCTAGCTCAGACACCTCTAAAATATTTCATACTTTAAAGTTTCAAGGTCAAATATTAAGGTGGTACTCCAAGAAAAAGTAGTTTGTGACTCACCTGTGCTGTTCTACAGCTTCATTATCTGGCAGCTCTGCACCGCAAACGTTGCACCGTTCATGCTGGTTCCGGCCATCCTGCTTCATGCCCACTGCCAGCTCACCCAGTTTGTTGAAGAATTCTCTCTGGATGAAGCTCTGCGGCAGAAGCCCCCCATAGGTACTGAAGTCCATTGACATAGCCAGAGCAGGAGACATGGGGAGAGCGGAGGCCATCGACACTGGCATGGACATCATGGCGTCTGATTTGTGATTAACAGGGAGGGAGTATAGCGAGGCGAGATGTTTCTCCGTCATTCCCGCCATTGCTTCCAGACCCATCTGACTGACTTCAGCTTGGTGGTCGCCCATGCTTTCATCGCGGACGTAGTGCAGTTCCCGGGCGCTGGTAATCACACTACTCCTGGTTGGGGTTCCAGGACCATCTCGGTTCCGGTCTTCTCCGCTTCGGTCTCCATTGCTGGAGGCACTGGACTCCATGTTTTGAGGGCTTTCATGGCCATTTCCACCCATGTCTACCTGCATGTTTTCAGTCTTGATCTCAGACATTAGGTGATGAGCGTTAGCGTGGATGAGCTGCTCACCACCAAAGCCCTGCTGCAGCAGAGACTGGCCAATGCTCATTAGGCTGTCTACTGCTGCTTTGGTGGGACTCAAATTGGAGACATTAAAGGAAGTAGAGACGGAGGGACTCTGGTCTACAACACCGGACATGTTGGAAGCTTGGGTACCTGACAAATAGGAGCTCTCCATGGAATGTTTTTTAGAGATCTTGGCTCCATTCTGGCCTTTGCGTTCTTCATCCTCCTCTGTGCTGCCGTCGTTAGCACTGACCTCCACATCGTTTTCATCTGAGGACTGAATGGTTTCTAGGATCTTGAGGCATTGTTCTTCCAAATACTCAATTTCCAGGATCTCTGCTGCATAAAGGAGATCATCCAAGTCCTCAACCTTGGCCTGGAGTGTGGCAGTGTAAGCATACTCCAAAATCTGCTGAAAAGTCTTTGGTGAAAGAAAGTCCAGGGTGTAATGTTGACTGCTGCGATGGAAGAGGATTTCAAACATTTTGCTGGTACAGGCCAGCACAGTCCGGTGAGCATGAAACTCTTGGCTGTCCACCATGATGACAACATCACAAAGAGTCCCAGCCAGACGCATCTGGTTGGCCTTCTGCAGCAGAGCGGTGGGATGGTTGGGGTTCTGGAGCTGGATCATACCCATTTTAGTTAAATCCATTTTGTCGATGCAATCCACGAGGCCGACTCATGAGGCTTGCCTTCCCCCGTTCAGGAGAGTTTTTGGCCGTCTTTGTAAACAAGTTGAAACCTGCACAGACAAGTAGAATAAAAAATAAATAAATAAACCGCAACAAGACTAAGACAAGTTATTTACCCCTCACAGAATTCTTGTTTTTGCTCTTTTGAACCACATGTCACATTAAACTTTAAAATTTAAAAAAATATTTCATTAATGGCATAAACAAGCTTAATTATATAGGTAAAAAAACAAGTACTTTATATTGTCAGACCCTCCTCACTTAGGTTATGCAGGATGACAAGGATCTGAAGTAAAACTCTTCATTGCACTTGTTGCGAAGGAGGCACAACCACTTAGTAGGGTTAGGGAAAGAAATCCTTTTTCAAAGTGGGCTGGGTGGGTTTGGAGGACTTTTTGCCATAAGAAAAAAAAATGTAGAGTTTGAAAAGTGCATTTTATATTTACTCAGGTTTTCTTTGTCTGATGTCTAAATCTGGTGATCTAAACCATACAATTTAAAAACAAACACACAAAAAGAAGAAATCTGTCAAAGGAAAATACTTTTATTGTTGCCCAGTAGCTCCAAGCTCAACAAGTGGAATTTTCTCTTCTACATAAGTCAATTCAAACTTACTTTTTGAATATATCTAATATGACAGTAAATGTATTCAAATCACAGCACAATTTATTATGCAAATCGAAGTGTGAGGCCACTGGAGTCTCAGATTGCAAATATCCTGCAGGGACGGTAAACAATCTGTGCGGCTGCATTGTTCTGAGAAATGTGCTCAGGGTATTGACAGTATTTTCTAAAAGGAGACAATTTGCTGGCTGTCCAACAGGCTCACCCTGCATACCAATCAGTCCGACATATGTTATGCTAAAAAGATGTCTTCATTTGCTTATCTGATGGGGATGTACACCAGTTAAACAAGAGTGAATTGCGGGACTTTCACTCCATCACTTGGCTCGCAGCGACTGTCGACAGCCTTTCTGAAATTAAATAGCATCTTACTCAGTATTCTCATCACAGACTGGAGCAGAGAGCAGCAGCCAGGAATGGGTGGAAAAGAAAGCAGGATGAGGCAAAGGCACACAACACTGCTGCACTTAACGCCCCTCTTCTCTTCGCTCTGCTTTGCTCTGCTCTCAGGCGCTTAAAATCTCAAATGAATGAACATGTCTGTTGACTGTCTGTAATTTCATTATCCAAGTTAACCGGGCAACATGTTGCTCCACCTCATTTTCTATAGCATGTTTGACCCACACTAAATAATGAGGACGGGTCCAGATTCAATTAGCAGCCCTTAGGCAACATGCACTTTAAAATTGGACATCTTTGTATTCAGATTTGCTCAACAGGAAGTTACAGCGGACTGCTTTTTTAGTCCAATTAAATAAACACCATTGCAATAATGTATAAATTTAAGGAAAAGGCTAGCAGCTACTACCTCCACTGACCCTGTTTCTGTCTGAGTTCATGGGCGGTGGGTCTTTTAAAAAAGGACAGCACTGGTTAAAAAAATGAAATACTTGAAAACAATCAAACATCTACAGATTGGATCTGGCGGTCAAATACTGGACAAACAAAAGTTCCCTATACATTAAATAAACTTGTAATTTTGAAAAGGGCATTACAATCTCCAATTCTGATGCCCTTTTAAAATTTGCATTTTATAAATTTTAAATTAAATTAGGATTATGTTTTAGAGTGTATTTTCTTAATTTTCTTTTGGATTCTGAACTAGGTGTGTTAAGAGAATCCGTTATGTTTTTTTCCTATTTCAAGCAGACCGTCTTAGGCAAATACATCGATCAAAATCAGAGACATCAGAAAATGAAAAGTAGCGTCAGGAACCACATCCTGCTAGTTTCCACCATCATTCTCCTAAACAGTCTCATAAATAACTGTATCGTATGAAAAAGCCTAATTCAGAGCACTTTTTTCTAAACTTTTTTTTAATTATTTTTCCATCCTGTTTGTAAGAACTTTTTACATAAAGCTCAAAGCATAGACAACTGAGACAGGCCTTTACTCTAACAGAACAGACATCGGTAATCTGTGCCTGCATCAGTTCATCTTGCCTTTTGAAATTTCTATCATATTCAAAAAGCTTTGGTTTTTTGCCAAAAGGTCCAACATAGAGGTTAAAAACACAGGGAAAGTGAACTTCTCACCAGAAAAACCTGAAACTCCACAAAGACAAAAATACAATTTTTGCTCTTGAAAAGTCCAATTTACCCCCCAAAATGTCAAACTATTATACTATAAACCAATATTGAAACAGGTTGTAGGAATGTAAAATGATACAGGGACCTATTGTTTGCGCCCTGAATCACAGAAAATGATCCCACCGCTGGATGGACGGGTTGTCTTTTTTGCGGATGGGGGGGGGGACGACAAACCGAAATCGATTGCAGTGTAGGTAATGATGAAACCACAGGTATTCCTCTGACTGAGAGCAGCCCCCCCTCTCTGTAAACACAGATTATGCTCCAAAACCTTACATTATCTTTATAACATGTTTGCCAATAGGACCGATTTACAGCCCCGTAAATGATCAATGCTTGTTGCGCTCTGTGGCTTTCTTCAGGGGCACGATGCAAAGTTCCCCTTTGCGAGTGACTTTTGTCTGGTCTCTATTAATAAACGAGAAGGTTGTGGAGCGTCTAGACGGCGTTATAATGTTGAGCCAGCCGCAGCAGACAAATTATACACAATGTTATGCATTATGCAAAGGAGCGGGGGGGGGGGGGGCGACACTACATTAAATACATTAAGACGGTGGATATCGTCTCCCCAGAGCACAGTATAGATCGCTGACAATGACCATATTAGGGAGACTTCACAGAAAAGAAGGAGCAGAATCGATCAGATCACGGGTTGTCTGCCATTGCGCGCCTTGACGAGCCAGTCACAACAAGGATAAACAGCGCTCAATATTCTACACTGACACACACCAAGCGCAGAGAGAGACGAGAAGAAATGAGATGTGATCAAATCTAAAGAGACAGAATATTCATAGAAGAAATAAAAAAGAGAGAAGTCCACCTGAGACAGAAGGGCAACCGGATGGACGCGCAGGTGGGGAAATTAAATACTCCGATTCAGTTAAAGGGGAGCAGGTATGGTCTTCTAATGCTGCCGAGGAGATAAAAAGGGAAGGAGTGAAAGGGGAAAGAGTAAGATCAGACACGTTCGATAACAAATCAATTTGCCATCGCTTCTGTTCTCACAGCAGTTATTGATAACAAATCAAATATCCAATTGGCTGCCAATCAATTAACAGCCTGTCAAAGAAGATGATGGCGCGCGATTTTTATTATTATTCTTAGTATTTGTTTTGGGTATAAAGACCGGCATCTTCAGCCTTCAACCGTGATGTCACCTTAAGCGAAATGATCAGGCTGGCGCACACTGGGATTGGAGGGGGGGGGGGGCATCTGTGTGGAAAATTGTACAATATTTACTCAAATAAAACGAGCACAACCCTATTTCCCCAATCAAAGTGACGCGCAGCGCAGCGTCATGTGCTGTCTGGCTCCCGGTGAAGCAGCCAGACCTCACGTCCTCTGACTGCGATCTCCAGAATACTAACCAGACAACACGCACGGAAAGAGGCAGGTTGGGGGGGTAGGTGGGTGGATAGGGGTGGAGGGGGCGCACGTCAACCCCCTAGCATCCCTAAAACCGGCTTAATGCAAACTTCCACACCTTGCAGCGCAATCAGGTACACACTTGTTCCAAGCCAGAACTCTTCAACTTGGTTGAGCCGAATTGGCGTCCGCTGGCAACTTCAGCGGAAAGGTTGAGCGAGGACAAGAGCAGTGAACAGAGAGCGCTGCAAAAACAACAACAAAAATAAACGCGTGAAAACATCCCATATGGTGAATGAAAGTACGCGGAATAAACAGTGGGACACGCATGCAGGGTAGTGGGTCTGGCACTTGTCGCCGGGAAACTGCAGCTGCGTTTAGCCCGGGTCGGTACTCACCTAAGTTGCACGTTTTGACTCCGTGAAGTGCACGGGGGTTGGGGCTACAGCATAGTAAGGCAGTTCGCAGTACCCGCTCTCTCAACACGCACTAACTCCTTTCTTCTCTCGCCTCAGCAAATCAACACGGTGCTGACGTCAACGCAGCCAGTCAGCCAGACGAGCAGCAGCAGACAGGCAGGCAGGCGGGCAGGCAGCCGGGGACGGGCGCTCCGCTCCGTCCAAACGCTGAGAAAGTGAGACACCTAGGGGGCTGTCTCATGTCAGGCTACAGTGTAGGAAATGAAAGGTGACTGACCCTGCCCTCTTTCCAGCTGTTTGAACCCAAGTACAGTAGCCTACAGCTGTACTCAATATCAATGAATCCAGGGGCGCATCCAGAGGAATAACGGGTCTGTGGAACAAATTTGAAAATAGGAACATATGAAGTTGGCCCATAGATAGATAGACAGACAGACAAAAAACAATAAAAAAGCCAGCAAATCTAAAAAATGCTATCAGATTCCCCTTAAAAGCTTTCGAAAATAAATGTTTCAGTATTGTCCAGTTCTGGATAAATATGGAAATAGGACCATATATTGCAGGACTAGTTCTGTACTTTATTACTTATTCCAGTGTCTAAAACTCCCATGCAACCATCTGTCAATCCATTTCTACCTTCTTAATAGTCTTTAGGGTTTTGTTTTACAGGTTTCTTAACCCATAACCATGCTGTCTCTCGGCTGATGCTTCATTCCTGTGTACACTGGGTACATGATCCAATAATTCCCTCACCTGGTCTTTCTCATCATCCCCAAATTTCTCTTTTTCCAGACCTTCAATACATTTTTATAATCCGTCCTCTTATTAGACACACAAATATATAAATATAGCAGTCAAAGTAGGTAGAGTACTTCTGGTACTTGCATGAAAAAATAAAAAATGTACTATCTGTATTTACTTAGTACCAACATTATTTTGTATATTCTAGGGTAACACTCTCTTCTACTTGTTTGATCTAGGACACAACACATTTCCTCATCAGAAGAGTAATATTCTGATGAATGAACAATAGTTTCATCTTCTCAGCCTTATCTGCAATCTATAAAAGGAAAATCCTTGCTCTAACAACTGAATTAACTTTTTGTTTCGGTTTTACAAGAATATAACCAAAATGATTAACGTTTTTCCTGTACACATCATTTATGGTGTGCATTATCAGCCCAAAGTGCTTTAATTCTCCTCTTTTTTCATTATTCTACAGACAGATGACCAGTGATGCAATGGATGGTACCCCTCATCATTGTTTGGCTTGATAAAACTCTTAAACGTTTTTTTTTTGTTTTTTTTTTTTTTTTACTAAGAGCACATGTTAGAGCTGTTCTGGATATAAACTTGATGAATGTTTCCGCCTTAATGCTGACTGGAGGAAACCTTTTAGCTATGGTTTAATTTTCCTGTCTTTCAATTCTTTTGTAATGCTCCCTTTAACGGCTCCCTCTGAGCTCTTATTCTCGTAAAAATTGCAAAGTGTTCAGCATTTAGAAAGAAAAGGATTTTATCCTTATGATTTGTGTGTAATTAAATTTGCAGTGGACATCTCTGTGTTCCCAAAAATAGTATTTTATATGAATTTCTCCTGAATATTTATTAATTGCTCCAATCACTTCTTATAAAATCAACTACTGATGTACCTACATGTACCTGGTGTTCATTTTGTTTTTGTTTAGATTCAACATTTAGCTATGTTAAGGACAAAAAACACATTGTTTAATGGTTTAAACACTGGAGTCTGATAGCAGTTGATATAACATTGTTATCCTTTTCAGACTTACTGACGTTTAAACAGCTGAGTTTGTACCATGATATGTATGTAGATTTTGAGACTTTTTAGTCGACTTTAAGTTCTGGTGATGTGAAAAGATCAGCAATGCTTCATACAACTGTTTTAGCAGACAAACACAATTTAGCTTTTCTAATTTTTACCCTCTTCAACTTTGGGGTTGGTGAAGTTGTACCATAACATTTGAAAGCCTACTTTGAGGGAGCCAACAGGTTCCTTGTAAGAGGTTTCTTGACTTAACAAGTACAGCTGTAATAATGTCTGGTATGTCTTGAGAAACTGATCTCAATTTTGTAAAATTGTTTGATAAGAGCTTTTATGGTCTTAGAGCTGTGATTATTTAGAACCAAGTTTGTATGAATTGTTATTTTCACCCGAATAATAAAATAATTGATCGAAAACCTAATTTTATTTTCTAAGGTATCTTCGTTTGTTATTAAATATTCAAACTGTTTCATTGAGAATCAACAAAGCTTTTGTTGTATTAAACTGTGAATCATGCTGAGATTATGTAGTAAAACTCAAAATGTATATATATAAAAAGCTTGTTCCCTTTGGTCTTTTTTAGAAACTAGTATCACAAAGAATTGTATTTCTTGGTTTTTCTTCATTGAAAAAGCGAGAAGTTCCTACTTCTTGGCTTCATCCAAATTATTTGTTTGCATTGCTTTGAGATAAAAAAGCTTCTAAAAAAATTATCCAGGCCTGTAAGACATAAAGGACACAGGTCTGTAGATGCCTTCCAAGGAAAAACTCCTTTCCTTTAAAATACAGCTGTGCTTTGGGAATTTTTAGATTCATCCAGACATGGATCACAGAGAGCTTCATTACCTCAGATCTGCATGCTGTGCAGGCTTACCCGGGGATAAAGAAAAAGGCACTCCCTTAATCTGGCAATAATCCACCATTTTACTGAGGGATAGGAGGATGAGGGCAAAATTATAAAATACAGATCTCTGCAGCACTTTAAAATAATACCACCAGCCAGAGCACAGAGCAAGTTGTAAGGTTGGAAACTGGGCCATTAAGTCTGGGAGGCTGGTTGTCAACAGTGGGACATGTGTGCTTCTCTTCAGATCTCAGAGGTTTATTTGGAATTTTTTTCTACAGACCAATGAGGATCAGATGTATAATTGTCTCTGTTACTGTATTCCAATTAAATTAAATAATCAAAAAATGGCGTCCTTCCCTCCAACAAATGTATTTATTAATTTAAGGTTTGATAAAAGTGATCAGAGCAGGTCTGCACAAATATGTTCACAGGAAACCAAACAAATAAGGTGACCAGGTAAAACAATAAATCATCAATCAAGCAGAGATATTCATGTGAGATATTCCTGCTCTCTTTGGCACAACAGATGAAACATGTAAAAAAAAGTTACAATACATCAATACATTCATGGAGTATGAAGTAATTCATTAAAAATGCCAGAAATGCTTTGAAGTATAAAAAAAAACATAAAAAGCAGCAGATTTTTGTACTTCTTCTTCAACATAAACTGTATCTGTAAAAGACTCATATTATGAAGTTTTGGCTTTTATGTTATCAGCTTAAAGAGAGAAAATAGAAATATATATAAAAACATGTATTATCTGTCACCTCTACAGTTAGTAAAAAACACTGTTTCTGAGATTAACTGGTTTAGTCCTTTTTTACTCATATATCCAGGTTTTTATAAGATTGAGAGACCTCTCGTTCTTTTTTATCCAAATGTATGCTATATCATGCATACGTTCAAATATTAAAAAGGTACTTTTGTGATAAATCATCTATGTTTAGCCTCATTACACCAACAGTTTGTCATGTGTTTCAGTCAAGTTACACAAACAACAAATATTCTGCTGCTGGTACCTTTTAAGGGAGAACTAAAACTGTGCGGCCTCACAACTGAAGAACCTCTCCAATATTTGCTGCATTCTCAGCATTAATTAAAGAATGAAAGTCTGTTTTCCTGTTAATCTTTAATTAAATAATTTTATGTGACTAATATCGTTGGAAAAAATCAGAACTTAGAGAGATTCAAAAACCACTAATTATAACTGCAAGATTCAAGTGAAAATGGTTGCACTTTATATTAACTTTGTATAGTTTCAATTACTATGGACTCAGATAAACTGTTTAATTTTACTAATAGCATAAAAACTATCAAAATAAAGAAAATAAAAAAGCAAAGATTTTATGGACAATTGAACTGCAAGTGTCTGCTGATGTTTTACTTGTTTACTTGTTTACTTACTTATCTTGTTTTACTCTTCAATTCAATTATAATTCAATAAAGTCTTCAGTTTTCTTGTCAAAATAGTTATGATAATCATGTTCTAAATGCCTTTTCATGATGCTGGTCTAAGTGTAGTTTTTGACATGGTCCACCATAAATATTAAAACTCACACTAGAGTATACTTAATCAAAAGTGAAGTTCCTTTTTGGCTCAAGTCATGTTTTTGAAGAGTCAAGGTTCCTAATGCTGATAATGCATCATTGTTTGAGATATAAAATATGGTCATTCAGGGGGTCTAGCAAGAGCCTCAGTTTTATTTTTTAGACACATTCTTTCTTTTAGTCTCATCATTTGGAAAAATGTACTTTAACTGCTACCTCAATCAAAGACAGATCAAATGTATGCAGATTACAGTCTTATCTTGAAGGTGTGTTTAACCAGGGCATATCCTTTGGTTCTTATATTGAACATGTCAAAAAAACAGCAACATTTCGTTCCCCAATATCATATATCTCTAAAATAGGATATATATTTGGCACACTTTCCATGTGCTTAATTTGTTTAGACAATAAAAAGTAAACTAGGAATAATTTCATTTCTGTCATTTAACAATTATAAATCCAAGGAGTCATGTTTGAACCTAAATAGATTTTCAGCACACGGTGCATTGGTCAGACATTAACAGGTTTATGTGCCATGTGGCTGCAGTTCTGCAAAACTTTTAGAATACTGCATGGCGACAACTGAGGCAGTTTTTCAACAGAGTCTGACTCTCCTGAAATTCCAGCGGCAAAGAGACAGCTGGATGTGCTCCAAGACCAAACCAATCTACAGCACCTCCAAGTTCTACTCATTCATCCCAGGGGATACACTCACGGGGGCTTTATTTCCTATCAAATTAAGCAAAAACAGTGCGTAAAACACAGAAAGAACAACGGATGTACAGTCATCTTTTCTGAAAACCTTTGCATGCGACTAGAGTGAACTACTGTTGTAATTGAAAAGTCATATCATGAAACTAAGCCCATTTAAACACTCATATCTGAAGCTTTGCCACCAAATAAAAGTTTCATGTTTTAGATTGTAGTTGCAGCAGTCTCAGTCCTATGGTGTTTTCTAAAGGGTTCTAGAGGTGAGAAAGAATAATATTAATTCAATCCGTATTTATAAAGCATTTCTCATACTATTAAATGTGGCAAAGTCAAAGTGTTTTTACAGAAGTTAGAAGAAAGAAACAAACATCATCAAGGGCAACAAACCATGAGAAAGAAATTGAGGTAAAAAAAGAATTATATGAAAATTTGAGAGAAAAAAAATATGGAGAAGTAGCTGTATATGTGTGCAAGGAGAGAAATCTTCTTTTCTTTGAGGAAAGGAAGCTTTTCTTAGAAGACAGCTTAAGTGTTGATCAGATATAAAGGTAGAATAAACACACTTAATTCTAAAAACCATAAGCAGCATTTTAAATATACAGAAATACAGACAAATAGATAAACATAGAGACTGTATATAGTGTCCAACGTGTTTCTTGATATTGAACTACAATCTTGTAACTGAATTTTGCAATAACTGTGGTGGAGGCATTATCTTCTTAGGAGGAACAGAAAGAAGAGCTACGCAATACCAACTTGGCATGTCTCAAAGGAATGCATAGTGTTTCTGCTTCGTACTAAGAGACACCCTCTATTTTTAATGCGATGTAAGAAAAGAAATCTGATCTGATAAAAAAAAACTAAACACTGATTTCTCACTTGATCAAAATTTAGAGCAATAAGTAAAACTATTTGTTTGATTAAGCTCAAAGAAATCACCATCTATATCAAAGTATCTGGAATACAGGAACACATGAAATGTTTGGTCCTATTTCATGTGGGGCAATGAGTGTACAAAAAAGATGCAATAGTAATTTAAGTCAATTCTTCATAGTAAAGAAGTATAAAAACTGTTTTAGTATAGAATAGTGTCAGTTTGAAGTCAATATGTTGAGCAAGTTATCTGATATTTGACACTGGTTTAATTTTATTACCTGGAGTGAGGCACAAGGAATCAGAAGGAAGTTACAGGGACCTGCTGGTTTTACAGAGCCTTTTAAGGTCTTTAAAAGTTCACTGACAAAACCAGAATCACTGGAGGAAAGACTGGAGGGCACCACAGTTAATTCTGAGAGCACATTTTGATTTGTTTGAGTTATTTATTTTTGGACAAAATGGATCTAAAAATGAATCTAGCTAAACCTTGCTTGCATTGTAAATGAAGTCAAACAATATAAGAAGCCCTGGATTAATGGCTTCTTTAAGGCAAATTATGGAAAAAAAACATTTTCCTTTGCTGCTTTTTCTTTATTTGATTTTAAAAAAAAAAAAACCTAAAAATGTTAAACAGGAAGTGTTTGCTGTGTATAAAATTCAGAGATAATTCCAACTTAAGTAAGACATGGTTAAATCAAAGCTCTGAATCTTCAATCTAATATGATCAAGTAACAAAAAAAGACAATAAAAAAATTAAAAAATATGCATAAACGATACATTTACATTATACAGATTCTTGTAATTCTTTATCTTTTTCTCAAGAAAATTAAATCTTAAGGGTCTTTTTTAATATTTTAATAACTCAAAGCTAGCTACATTTAATCTAAAGAAACACATTTTTTATATTTCTTTGTGTTTTATTTTCATCATGGTTTCACGATGACTTAGTTAATATTAATTAAACCAATTTTTTTTGATGAGGATCGTGCTCTTGCCAAAATTAGCACCATTTGAAACAGGGATCTAGATAATTGTGTAGGTGTTCGGGATTTCTGCATAAGTTCAACAATCAAGGAGAATATTTTATAAATGGCTTCAGGTTAAGATGTACACCCCCCCATCCTTTGTCTGTATCCTGTGTGGACATGGTGCTCGGAAAGGTTGTGTGTTTGTGACAGCGTGTGTGTTTGTAGGTGTGTGTGTTTTGGTGTGAGGACCTTTGTGAAACTTTGCCCATGAAGCCCAGCTGAATGGACTCTTTTTACACTTGTGTAAACCCGGGGGCGTCTCTGGCACCAAGGCCACGCCTCTCCGACCCCTGACCTCCACCTCTGACCTGCACTGGATTTGGCCAGGAGATGCCTTTCGGTCACCATGTGCTTATGTGCAAAGCCAAAAATGGCACAACTGCGATTTAAGTTTAACACCCGGTTCTCAAACTCATAATATTGTTTAAATGAACTCCAACCAGTGGGGTTATTCTTCAACAAGCAGTTCATCTAGTAATTATTGGCAGAAATTTCATAGAAAATAAAACAAAACAAAACAAAAGAAAACAAAAAGAGATGAATATATTAAGACAGAATTTAATCATGACTCCAAATATAAAACTTTACTCTCCAGGGAAAATTATCTCAGGTTACCTTTTGTGACCCCTGAATGACCACTGTGTTTGTGTTTACCAAAGTTACAGGTTTGCTCCCTTCCCCACGCAGAGAGAATTGTCCAAACCTGTCCCAGGTTAATGGATGAAATGGCTCTGTTGACCTAGGTGTTTTATTTATCAAGTGCCTCTTTACTTCTCCATTCGAAACCTTCAGCTGCACCCTCAGAGGACAAACCAGAGCGCTTAAGAGAATCCTCTGGATCAATACTTCTGTTGTCTCAAATGGCAAAGGAATGGCAAACCACATGAACTGGACTTGTTTGGTCAGTTTCAGGTGAAGAGTACATTTTTAAGACACTACTCTCAATTTTTTAACAAACCAATGATAGTTAACAGCAAGTTTACATTAAAAGTGTAGGAAACTGGAAAAATAGAAAGATGCTTGAAACTGACAATGAATCAATAGAATATAACTTATAATGATATATATGTCTATAATAATATTACAAGGACTTGCGGAAATATTCAAAGCCTTTATACTTTTTAAGTTCCATAAATTTCATTGTTTTATTTATCAGTTAAACATGAATTATTGCACAAATTTAAAATGAAAGGATTGAAATTCTTGCATAAATGTGTGACACACATTTTCAGTCCCCTTTATTCTCAGCCACTAACTTAACCCTTTAAAGCCATGAGCATGAAATAATTGACAGAACATTCAGATTTTTAATATAAGAGTTGTCATTGAATTCTATGAAAAAATATGAAAAAAACATAAATTTTGTATAAGTTAAATTTGATCATTATTTGCATAAATGTTGATACATTAGGCATTTCCATATAATCTTTCATACATTTTCTGTTCCCTACATATTTCTGATTTATTAAGTCGGGTTCTCAAGAGTGAAAATATCCCACTGATGATGCAGAGGTCTCAAAAATGTATGTATCAAATATGATACATTTGGCTTTAAAGGGTTAAATCCAATAGAACTAAACACACATTAAAAACGGAAGGAAATTGATTCCAGCTAAATCCTAAAGGTTCAGATTTGTATGACACAAGTTTTAATCTACAAAGAGAAGATCATTCATCTGTGGTGATTAAACAGCCAGGAGTCCTATGCAGATATCTCAGGTTTAAATAGGAGAATATCTCTATGATGACAGTTATCACTCTCAGATTTCAATTATTTGGCCTTAACAAGATAATAACAAGTAGAAAGTCACTGTTGAATGACGTTGTTGTTACTGTTTATGATGCGTCAGAAGCAGGAAACAGCAAACATGTAAAAGGAGTTAGAACTACACGCATGACACTCACATAGAACATCATCCTGCACAGGACTTTCCCTACAGTGACACATAGTGGTGGCAGCATAATGCTTAGGAAATGCTC
The DNA here is from genome assembly GCA_034780135.1 of Jordanella pulchra. Lineage (NCBI taxonomy): Eukaryota > Metazoa > Chordata > Actinopteri > Cyprinodontiformes > Cyprinodontidae > Jordanella > Jordanella pulchra. The sequence continues at coordinate 2,053 of JAUZNJ010102430.1, read as the reverse complement.
TTTTTAGTTGATTTTTTTTTTGTAACATGGACAGGGTTGCTAATTCAAGTTAATGGGAAGATTGATGGACAGTTCAGGAAGAAAACCTATAAAAAGCTGGAAACATATACTAACAATACCAGCACCAAGTGTTGGTATGGCCTATTAAAAGCCCAGGCCAAAACGTAGTTCATGATTAATATCAAGTGAAAGCAATTGATACTCAAAGACAGTCTCTTTGCAACTGTAACTGAGCTTTAACATTTTTGTAAATGGGAAATTAATTTAGCTTGTAAAAGTGCAAAGATAGTAAATTAAAAGTGTAAGCTGTAATTGCATGGGAAGATAGTTCTGTACCTACAGGAAGCAGCTGAATATAAATGCACATCACACATCCAGATTAACACATAGGCTATTTTAAACACACAGTACTTCTTCTGTTTTGTATCACTTTAGGCTGATCATATATAATCCCATCATTATATACAGAAGTTTGTGGAAAATTCCTTGCACTGGTACATTTCTTAAAAATATCGTCATCTAAACGGAACAATAACAACAAATTGAAATCTCATGCACTACAAACAAGTGACTAATGCAACTCCAGCCATGTACTAAAAGAATGATGGTGCACATACATGTGAACAAAAACATGACTTAAAAAAAGCTATTTTCTTGATAGTTTCATCATTTAAGGTGGGAAAACAGATTCTACCCTTTGTGTATTTCATGGGTGTCTGTTGTGTCACTCAGATGCTGCATCAGTCATATACAGTTATTGTCATAGCTAATCATTAAGCAGCGTTAATGCATTGCCTCAGGCTTACAGTATACATAAGATGCAGCACCTTTTTAAAAGCATTCAATAAAACAACAGCAGAACCATCTAACACCTTATATCAAGAGCACTGTACTGATTTAGGGCCTGGTCTTCAGAAGGCTTGGGAGTCTTAAAAAGGAGCAAACGTGTTTGTAGGTGCAGAACAGATCTTCAAAGAAAGTGCAAAGTGATTTTCGTACACAGCGGTAAACCAAACAGTACAAATTCAAAAGTGGAGGATACGCAAATAAAAACATTTACCACATACAAAAAAAGTTTCCAAATCTGGTCTTAAAACCTTAGATCGTTTAATAACTATTTAAATGTAGTTGAATGTTAATTAAATGTTCATCTGATTGTCTTTACTTTTGTTTGTAGCAGTTAGAAATAGACTACCAATATGAAATACTCTATAAATATTGCAATTATTGCATTTTTTATCTTTAAAATGATGTTCTCCATTATTAGCTTCAATTACGTTGCTCAGAACCTCACCTTACTTTAATAACCACTCTCAACCACCTATAAAAAAATAGAATCTGCTCAGTTAAATGCATGGAACCAAAGCATTTGACAAGTCTATACATTTGCACAGCAATCTTTGTTGATCATCTTCAAAACCACTGTTTACAGCACATACTTTAAAAAGTGCACATAAAATTTAGTACCCCACTTTCTGAATGTTTAAAAAGCAGGTCCTTACAGTACGACTTCACCTAAAAACTAAGTCATCCATGTATGTTTGGCCTAAATTGTGTATATTTGCTTCAACAGAGAGGGTTTAGTAAAGAAATACTTCTGTGTGGATTTGGGAAAATATTTTAGATCATTTTCTGCTTATAGACAGGCTGAAAAATGTTCTGTTACTGGTAGAAAAAAAATTCTGATTGATATTTAAAATGCAGTGGTATTTTAAAGAGGTCATTGAGCCTTGAACTTCAACACAGTATACACTAACTTCAGAAAAGAAACAGACCCACAGATCATCCAGCATAAAGTATGTGTCTTTTAATTTTATGAATAGTTCCATACCTGACCCACTTGGAGTGTTTTTGCTCCTGAAAAACATAACCTTTATTTCACCTGAACAAAGCACAGATTTATTTTCCACTTTGTAGAATAACTGAAAGAAATGGGCTTTTGCATCCCATCTGACATCCCCATCCCCCTCTGACAACAGTTCTATCTATCTATCTATCTATCTATCTATCTATCTATCTATCTATCTATCTATCTATCTATCTATCTATCTAT
>JAUZNJ010102429.1:10361-47602 GCA_034780135.1 Jordanella pulchra | reverse complement strand
ACCTCGGCTCCAGAACCGCCTCTCCTTACTGAGGATCCAGTCACACGGAGAATGGGCTCAAAGGCATAAACAACATGCTTATTTGGTCCACATCAGAGTTCGATTGCCGATTCATGCCTCCCTAAATAAACCAAATTTTCTGGCCAAACGAACTTTGGTTTGATTAAAGTAAACTTCAACAAGGCTGTTAAGTCTATCTGCAAAACAGAAACGTTGAAAATAGAAAATTCATTAAAAAAATAAAAAAGGTAGGTGCAAATGTTACCACCAGCTGCTTTAATAATGCAGCAGTGACCCAATAATAACTAATGTCACACAAAGCTCAGCAAACAGACTGTATAAATTAATACTGAATGAACTCAAGATAATAGATGTTTAACATGAAACTGACAGCATGACTTACTTCCTGATTAATCTCAACTCACCCCTGGAATAAAAAGTAAACACCTGAAAACCCCACATTTATGCTGGAGGCTATTTCCAATTTATTTATTTCTATAGCCCCAATTCACAACATGTCATCTCAAGGCTCTTTACAGAGACAGTTTAATCAAATCACACAGTCAGATTGGTTAAAAGTTTTCTTTCTTGCATCGACTCATTGATTCAACAGCAATCCCTCAACCAAGCATGCATGTAGCGACAGTGGAGAGGAAAAACCTTCTTTTAACAGGAAGAAACCTCCAGATTAATGCTAGTCGCTCCCATATTTTCTGGGCATATGCAAACAATTTTCTTGCATTCGGGACAAAATTGTTGAGAAGTTTAAACAGATTCTGGGTGAACAATCAACAGATTTTATATTATAATAGCCAGAATAAGGTCATCGCATGGAACCGGCTGAGCAAAGAGTCTGACACAGACTGAGTGGAGGGATATTCACTGGAAAAAAACCCCACCTGAGACAGCAGTGGAGGAAACGGACTCCTTTTCAGTCGACTCAACAGGATGACTTTTAGAGCGATCTATTTTCTACTTGCTTCTGGAGTCCTTCGTGGTATATTTCTGCATTTATTTTGGTTTCCTTTTATTCTTTTTGTTGTACTGAAATACAAAAGATAAAAAGGTACAAAAAAATATTCAAAGTAATAACTCACTTCCTGTTCGTTTCCAAGTTCCTGAGCTTAGATCTCAATACACTGTTTAAAGTGGGAGCGTATCAAAAGCAAAGCGTATTATTCAAACATATAGCCACACTTTATTTTCTTCAAAACCAGCTTCATTTCCTGCTGTTTGGAGCCTCGTAACACATTGTTTTCCAAACACAAACATACAAAGATATTATTTTTTATGAGGAATGCTTCATTTGAGTGATCCACTATGACCCAGGGGTATTTTATCGCATGTCTGCCCTGCATGTTTCTCAACGGATCTTCATGGCTACCAGGAACTCATTTCAAGCAACCACCATTCAAACAGGCCTGTGCCAACAGAGCCCTCAATTAACGGATTCAAAACAACAAAGCAGGGATAACACTCCTCTTAACACCTCAACTGGTGATAAAAAAAAAATCACCTAATCAAAACAAACAATTCTTCCAAATTCCATCTTTTATCTCATCACAGAAGAATGTCAACAAACCAACCACTTTCAGCTCAGCATTGTCTCCATCCACGAGGAACGGAAGATAAGATGCCAGGAGAGAAGCTTCTCTGACAGCTTTTACGTCCTGCAGGCTGATGGCTGGGATCTGCTAACCCGCTATAAGCCATGTTTACAATGCAACAAAGACACGAGTGGGCTGACGAGATTCAGAGGAAAGACATGTCGAGTCTCGAAAAGGTCAGGAAGGGATCATGCAATGAGGTAATGCCTGATAAAAATAGTGAAGCCTTGATGAGCAAATCTTTTACCTTCATAAAGAACAAATGGTTTGTCAAAGTTACTTTACATGTTCAACTCCACAGTCATGGTCAAAATAAAATGCATAAATAGTACACTTTAAAAAAAAGTCCATCTTGCATAAAATACAAAAATGTTTTAGAAATTAAATTGTTATTTTATTGATATTGATTAAAGAGGAAAATATTTTAAGCTTTCAGCTCTTGTAATTTTGATGATTATGGTTTACAGATAAAGTAAACTTTAAATTTTGTGTTTCAGAAATAGAATATTCTGCAAATACTTCCTGCACACGTTTTGGTCGGTCTGACCTTCATCAGATGAGGGTCATAACAACCCAAATACTACATGAACAAATCGTTGACAGAGAGCCGGAAGTTTAAATCTGTGGACACGTCTTGGGCTTCGTCCTCTTCCTGCCTTTAGGTGTTCTGAGATGTTGCATTCAGAGTTAGATGAAATTAGCTGCCAGGCTTCTGAAAAGTGCGTCCATTCGGATGCACTCAATACTTGGTTGGGTCTTTAAAATGAACCTCTGCATTAACGCTTCTTTGCACAGAGGCGGTCAGCCGAAAAATGTTGTCAGCTGGTTTCAGGTTCATCCAGGCTGCAAAGTGAACTGCTTCCAATGACAGTGCAGTGAAGTCATGGATCAAACTAAACCCCCTTTGTTTAGATAAAGGAACAGGCTTTGATTTGGTCCCGTTTTTGAACAGTGGATTAGATCAACTGATCAACTGTTACATCACATTAAAACCATATCAGCATTTGCAGAAAACACGTAAAGACTGTTTCATCATCCGGTCAAGAAAGCAAGATTTCAACAAATGTACATTTAACTGTCAAAATAAGGCCTGTGAAATAAAGAAAACACTAGAATATATCTGTTTTATAGTTGATTTAAGGTTAAGTTGTCCTTTAATGTTTCTACCTTTAATCTGGTTTTGCTTTTCTGTCACTATTAGGCATAATTTTTTGTTTTTTGTTGCTGTTCTAGTTGTCTTTGTCGTTGGTTCTTCCCGTTACACTCTTTGAATCGCTGGGTATGAACGGAGCTAAAAACCATCAGTAAGACGGTGCCACTGTATAAATCATTTATCATGTGCATAAACTGGACAAAAGGTGGATTCAAACCGTCCCCGAGATGATTTTTATAAAATGCAAAAGCAAACAGAAAATTGTCCTAATATTGAGCCTTGTGGAACACCTGTGCTTATCTATAAAAACCCAGTTAGGGAGCAGGAAACCAGTTCAACACAGAGTCACTGAGGCTTGGATGTAGCAGACTTTAAAAAGAAATAGAAATAAAACAGTTTAGAAATTTCTACAAAAACCACAGAGTATTTGTTTGGTTGTCTGAAAAAGTAGTTATGTTATAAGTTATTATCATAAAACACCAAAGATCGTCCTTTGAGGTTAAAGTATTTTAGAAAGATAAGGTACAGTTATTCCAGATAACCACATCATTTATTGAGTAATCTCAGAAAAGCGACGCCATCTTGTCCTCGATTACAGATAATTTCCACTCAATCGAATGTTTGCCTCAAAAAAGGAGCATCCTAACTGCTGCCCCCCCAATAGACTGAGATCCAGTTGCCCAGTTAGAGGATCTGAGCTGTAGGATGCTGTTAAGATTCTCCTCTAACCGGCAGGCAGGTGGACCTGTCTGAAGGAAAACATTATCTAACAGTCACAGCAAGCACAGGACCCCCCCACAGAGCTCCATCATTACTGCACACTGCTTCTGTGGACACACACTGTACATAAGTGCATACTTCACATGGTGAATAAGGCAGCAGAGGCTACATATGGGTTTAATCACTAGAGAAGAAAAGAAAGTTTCCCCCTCCAGGGTCCAGGAGTTTGAGGCACAGCACTGAACCGTATAAGTTGTACCTCAAAATTGATGTTTCCCATGTGTCACTGGGGCCGGTGTTTTAATACCCAGCTTACACAAGGGTTTCGTTGTCATTTGAAAGACCACTCAGTGTCTGCGAGCGAGTACGTAACGCTTAACCTTCAAAGAGCCGCCGGTATCACTCAATGACTTCCACGCCAACGTTACTTCAGGCTGCCATTCCTGCAAACACGCCCAAAAAGGACGACTTTGAAACACTTTAAACCGAAACAGTTCCCAACTGTCAAGCTGCCTTGTTAATATTCAACCAGTCAAATGTGCAGCTTAATGATGAGGAGCAGTAATGTCTTTCACCAGCCCTGACAGGACATCCCTCCTCTCTTACTGTTTAAACATCAGGCTCTGCTAAGGGGAGCAGAAAAATGCTTTGTTGAGCAGCTGGATCATCTTCGTCACCGTCTGCTTTGGCTTTCCCTCGACCCACACAGAGGCCCGTCTCTGCTCGGATGGATTCGCCCTTCACCTCAGCCTGTGTGAGGGAGACAAAAGCGACTGATTGATGATATGTAAGCTCTCCTCTTCATCTGGCCATCTGAGACGCGTGGTGCTCGCAAGCCCGCATCGCCGTGCGTCGCTCACACTAGCTGAGGGGTGTCAGCAGGTGGGTCCACACTGAATCTGCTGACAGTTTTCACAAGTTTTCTTTTTCTTCTAAATCAAGCAGGCTTTCCTTGTTTCCCATTAAGGATCTGTTCTGAGGGAACTGCAACAATGCAGATGTCTTCCTATAGACAAACATCTCTGTTTGAAAGAGATGTGCAGAGTGGATGTGGACATTCCTTATCCCACACCACAAGTTCAGAGGAATGTTTCGTGCAACAAAAGTATTCACGCCCCTTCGACTTGCTACATTTTGTTCTTTCAATTGATTTGATCAGGATTAGTGTGATCAAACTCTGTCCTTCAACCGCCACCTTAAGGTGGTGGATGATCCCAGAGGATTTGTTGTTGGGGTCTTAAAAGCCCCTGATAGGGTCACCAAGACAAACAGACTCTGGGTAACGGATAAAACAAAGAGTGGTTTAAAAAGCCCCTTGAAGACTAATAACTCCAGGTGACGTCGCCCCCTACAGTGAAGCTGGGACCCTTGGAGTAAGATTATCAGTTGGCCTCAAAGCGATTCTCACAAACTGTCCAGTGAATCCAGAGGGGGAAGCGGTGCTTTGATAACAGGGAGCAGCTGAATGACGGGGCAAATCGTCGGGCAGTGAAGGGTGGATGAGATCCACCCAGAGTACCGCAGAGCTCTAGATATTGTCCGACTGTCGTGGCTGACACGCCTCTTCGACATCGTGTGGAGGTCTGGGACAGTGCCCCTGGAATGGCAGACTGGGGTGGTGGTTTCCCTGCCCAAGAAGGGGCACGGAGGATGTGTTCCAACTATGGGGGCTCATCCTTCTCAGCCTCGGCTTAAGGATCAGGAATTTGGTCCACATTAGGTTGGACCCGTTGCTGCACTGTTACCAGTTCAGGTTGGAGGAGTTCAAGTATCTTTGGATCCTGTTCACGAATGAAGCTCTCGATTTCAGTTGGTCTATATTCCTACCAACCCCTTTTGTCAGGAAATTTAGATCATGACTGTAAGAGTGTGACTCCGGATACAAGCGGCCGAAATGAGCTGCCTCCATTGGGTGGCTGGGCTCTACCTTAGAGATAGGGGGCGGAGCTCGGCCATTCAGCAGAGGCTAGGAGTAGAGCCGCTTCTGCTCCACATCCAGACGAGTCAGCCGGCTCAGACATCTTTAGGATGCCCCCTGGATGCCTCCCATGGTAGGAGGCCGAGGGGATAACAGGACTATGTCTCCCGGCTGCTCTGGAAGAGCCTCGGCTTTCCTCGGTGGAGCTGGAGGAGCGGAAAGTCTGAGACTGCTGCCCCATGGTACTAGATAAAGCTGTAGACGACGTACAAGTAATGTGAAAAAACACCAATGAAGTGAAAGGAAAACGATTCATGGTTTTACACCCCCCACCCGCCTTTTCTGCTCTGAAAAACGTAAATAAAATCTATTGTAATCCTAATGACCTGTAATGATTACACTGAGAATGATCTCATTGCTCTATGGAAGCCTGAAAGGATCATTAGAGCACAAACAGCATTACGAGAACCTAGAACCCAGAAGACAGGTCAGGAGGAAGGCATCACATAACTGTAAACCTACCAAGGTATGGTTCCCTTTGGAGGAGCTGCAGAGATCCACGGCTCAGATGTACTAATCTGCTAACAGGACATTTCTTAAGTCTTGTACTCCAGAAATCTGGCATTTATTGAAGAGTGGAAGAAATTACTGAAAGAAAGTTGAAAGAAATCCCATTTTAACTCTGCTGCTACCCATGTTAGAGACACGGTTAACATGCAGAAAGATGGGAGCAAATTTAAGTACAACAATCAAACTCCAGTAGAATCAGATGGAGGAATAAACAATCATCAAAGATTATCTGCGAGACTGAAAGATAAACTGTCAGGCCAGGTAGTCGAGAGAACGGGAGGGGCACAGGGGGCACAGGGATGACTCTGGAGTCGCTGAGGAGATCGGAGCTGGACGCGATTCTGCTCATGTCATCCGATTTGGACACGATGTCTGTGGCTTTTAAAATCTTTTCCAAAAGTACCTAATATTCTGGCCAGCTACAGGTGGGTGTTTACAGCAAAGAGCTTACAACATTAAACTAAAACCAGGAAGTAGAAAACAAGGCAATTTTATACTTTTTCGAAGCCTCTTCATGTCATCCAGCAGTGACAGTAAATTCTCGTGTTTATTTTCAAGCGCTATTCAGTGAAATGTTTATGTTTGCGAACCATCGCCTGTACGAGCCGTCGCTCGTCCACCATGCTTCTCCATGCAGAGCCTTCAGCATAGTTACACATTTTCCAAGGTGGCAGGAGTGAAATTCTGTCTGCGTTATAGAGGAGCGTAGAAGCTAAGATTAGGTCATTTGGCAGCGCAGCCGAAGGGTTGAGAAAATAAATCCTTCGCTCTAAAAAGTGGTTCAGGATCAGAGTTCATGGAATTATAGAAATATTATTAGATGCATTTTCTATTGATAAGTTGAATATGAAGATATCTACTGATACTGATTTACACAGAGTGATGTCTTAGATTTCTGCCTTAAACTGATTAATTGTATAACAGATTAGATTTTATTTGCCGATATCGACAGAGCCTGGGAGAAAAAAAATGTGCAGCTTTATCTTTATGTTATAAACGCAGAAAATGTTGGTTCTACAAAGAACCAAGGAACACTGAACACAAAGGAAAACGACTTTTGAGAACTAAAAAACAAATGTCCTTCCACCCACCTCACAGTAAAAATACAACTTTGTGTTAATGCATCACATAAAATCCCCCAAAATACAACAAAGTCTGTAGCTGGAATGAGAAAATATGTAAAAAGGTTCCAAGACTTAACAAAACACGGCATGTGTCCCACAAGCAGCGCATCAGAGTACAGAGCGTTAATGTACTTTGAAGAATGGGAAGCACGGCGGGTCAGAAACTAAACACCGACAACTTTGCATCTCAGGCGTTTGCTTAGAGGTGAATCCCTGCTGGAGTGTAAAACAACTTATTAATCATTCTGCTGCACATAATCAGAGCCCATGTGCCTGAAAGCAGATTAAGCCAAAGAAAACCAGTGGAGCTGCAGATAGACCGACGTGGAGGAGGAAAGGAGTTAAACTCCGAGGAGTCCCACAGGCCGAGGACACAAGGAAGAGGATGTGAATGAAAACTGCAGTAATAGAAAACGTAGGAGCAGAGGTCAGAGAAGTTATGGCTGAAGCTGAGCTTTTTCTTCCTGCGAGCTCCTCAGGAGGCAGAGGGCTGATATAAACATAAAGCGTGACCACTTCCATCATAAAGGAGAAGTGCTACGGTTCAGCAGGCTTTGGCGTCGTTCCTTTTTCCTCCATTCTACAAAGTTCTTTAATGCATATCCGCCTCCCCACCAAGAGGGAAAATGTTTCACAAGTCTCCTAATCATAGGATCCTGATCCTATTTAACAAGAGTCTAAATAAAAGCGCCCAGATTGACTTTTCCATGGACCAACGAATGGATGTGATTATGCTGTTATATGATCAGACTAACAGAGGGTTTCCCTTAGGAGGGGGGAGCCCTGGGGATTTAGGCAGCGGTGTTTACATCTCACCGCGTTTAAATATAGCTGCAGGGCAACAAACCTGTGTTTGTCAACAACTTCCAGGGTTTCCTTGTGGCTCATGCCCTTAATGAGCGTTCCAGGGTTCCCTCTTCTCATCAGCAACTGAGTCAGCTTTCCTCTGTCGCCGTGTTGTGGTGTAAAGTGGAGGGGCTCAGGTTACATCCCCCCCCAACAACCCCCTGCTCTCAGTCTCTGTGTTGGTGCTAGACCCACTGCAACAGAATGAACTACATGACGGGAAGCTTTTTTTTTCCCTTTCCTGAAATAAGTGGGGTGGGGGGGTTCCCTTGATTTCTTCTTCTTTTTTTTTTTTTTTTTACAACGAAGTAAGATTTTTCATTCTCAAAATAAGGAAAACTAAACAAAAAAAAAAAAACATTCATGAATCTTTTTTCCAAATTCAGTAGCTTTTAGTTATTTTAGGTTCCAAAATATTCAGTCCTTTATTGGATCATTTTAATTACCTGCTCAAATGCAGGAAAATAAATCCATTTTTGCAGTACTGTGGTTAAAAACTAACATTACTTTTATTCTTCTTAAAATGATGTCAATTACTAAGGCAAGAAAATCTTGGTTAAGTGGGGCCTTCTATTGTTAGCCGACACACTGGCTCCATCTGCTGGATGGAAAATGCATAACAGTCTAAATGTTGAGGTGAAACGAAGGATTTAAAAACAGGCAGACCCAGGTTTCCCTGCTTCAACAGAGGAGGAGGTCTTTAGCCACTGCTGCTCTGGGATCATAAATGAATCAGAGCAGCTAAAGTTGGACTCTTACCTGAGCAGAGAGAAAACGCTGTAGGAGTTCCTGACCGAGCTCTGGTCCACCTGAAGCAGGCTGTAATTCTTCCGCTCTGATGGATCCTGAAACAGACACAACTTTAGCGCCGAAGCTTTGCGACGTCCAAACACAACTATTGACATTAGGAGGGTCTGTTTCATAGCTGCACAAAATCTTGGAAAAAGAGAGCAAAGATTATACCTTGAGATCAAAGTCAGCTGCATAGTAGCCATCATTCAGTCCAAATATGATCTCATTTGGGTATCTGGATCGAATCTGTGGGCAAAGCGAGGGGGTAGAGGCTGAATATGGGGACCAGGTCGGAGAGAACAAAGTACAACAGACATCTGGATGTGCATGAAACTGAGTTATCTGTTTATGAGCTCTGAATGCAGCCCCACTGCGAAGGAAGAGCAGAACTATAGGCTTGTTCTGAAGTATCATAAGACTGATTGCCCTCTCATTCAATGCACAAAACTCAGAACAGACACAGTCAAGTGATTAGCTTCATTCAGATTTAGAAATAGACCACAGACTTACAAAATCCTTTATATTACACAGTAAAACTTTATGATGGATGTAAAACACATCAAACAATAATCTAAGATTCCCACGTTCGAGAAAAGTACACAAAAAACTTCAATGATGTCGCCAATTATCTTAAGGTCTTGAATAAAAGAAAGCAGTGAGCTAAACTCATCTGCTCACATATAGAAGGATCAGATTTATCCCAGTGTAAAATGAGAAAGGAATGCAGAGAAGCAGGATTTACTGCAGGACAGAGTTTACAGTGCAGGAAAATCTGCAAGGAATGTAGGATTTACTGCAGTGGAAGACTTAGGATTTGCAACCTTATTTCTAAGAACTGTCGGCTCCTAGCATCCAGAGTAAATTAAAACATAACCAAACGACCTGTAGATCATTTGAACCTGATATAGAGCGAACCTTCCAGTTGGTTTGTTCAAACGGTGGAGAGCAGCAGGCAGCAGAAACCTTTCTGTGAGGTTAGGAACACTTTTCAAACATACTGACAGTCAAAACGGCTCATCTCTGGATCTACACATGTTAAAGTTTAAACTCTGCTTAAAAGGGTTACAATTGCTCAACGTAACGGAGTAATAAGATTAGAAGACCATCCAGAAGCAGCGTGACACGGCTCTGCTTGGACATAATTTAAGAGAACTACTTTTATTTAAAAAAAAAAAATGAAATATATGAAGATCCCGTCGGCTGGAGTAGGGAGTAAAACGACGACCCGGACTGAAGGTGGAGCGGCGTTTAAGAGCCCCTGTGAATGACTGTAGGCTGGGGGCGCGGTGAAACTGCAAAACTAGGAGCATAACTGTCATCATCTCACTGGAGACTAAACCAGAGTCATATCCATTGTAATAAATTACAAGAGGTTAAAAACACCTGGTGTTACTAGAAGATGGGACCAAAAATAAAAAATATTACTTGGATTTGTAATTTGAAAAATATAAATCTGACGGATCCAAAGCACATGAATTTTCTGTGTTATAATCGCATCCATCTAAACCCGTTTGATGAAGAAGCTGCTTGTCGTGTTCTTTCCGAGGGGAAGGTATGACAGCATCAAAGAGGGGTACTGCCAAAAGTATTAACATCAGATGGATGGCGACGATGAAGATTTAACCAATTTCCTTCAAAAATGAAGACAAACTCCACAGCAGGCTGCATATTAGAGCATAGCGGGCGGCGATGATGAAATTCAGTCAGTTACTCTGATGTTTAATCAGACACCAAAGCTCTGGCTGTTCAGCACATTTCAGCACGAACACTGGTGACACTGAAAGTTGTTAAAATGACACTAAAAATCAGGCGGATTTTTTACTGAGCTCAATGGCTGCTATATATTTGCACATATATGTGAGACAGGAGCTGTGAAAACATGAACCCTGAGAGTTTACAGGCAGCTGAAGACATGCGCTACCAGCAGACAGAGCTTTGGAAGCAGCCCAAACGCTCGGTGCATCAAAAACACACCTATCAGAGTGTTTTTCTTTTCCACCCAATAAAAAGCAGCATTGCTGCCCTGATGTGTAGCTGCCTCACCGCAGCTGCAGGTGGATCAGAGCAGCGTCCCTCGATAAATCTGATAGTTCACAAACATTGCTTCCAACATGGAGAAAAGATGGAAAGGAAACGGAGGAGGCTTCACGACTAAAGAGTGAAAAGCATAAATTTAATGAGGTCGTTTATTCAAAGACAGCAGAAGTAAATCCTAACATCACTGCAAGTCTGGAGGAGGGCAAAGCCTACGTGAACAAGAAGGGGGAGGGGTCAGATAAAAACCACAGTTAAACTGTGGTCAAGAGGCAAAACCACTGGCTGTTTTCCATTTGTCACCTTCCTCACGGTGAAACCTTGTGGTGGTGGCAGCATCATGGTGCGGGTCCATTGCATGATGGGAAACGGACACCTTGGAGACGTTTTATAGCATCTGAAACACTTTTTTGATGGTTTATTCACATTTATTTTAATTTAATGTCCTATTTAAAGTCCGGTTCACATGACAAGATATTCATGCAGACTTTTTCCTCATCTTTCCTACATAAGAGCTCCAGATATCGGGAGCCTCTGGGGACCAATCATCGAGGAGATCATCAGACTGATCGGGTCTGATTGGTAGGAAGTCTTGGCCTGATATCCTGTGGTGGGTGGAGCCACTGAGGGTTCAATCAGTTGCTGGAGTTAGAAAACCAGAACTTTTACAGCTGAGAATTAACAAATCAGAAAGGCTGATGCAGGCTCTGGCTGGGAGATGATCCCTGCTGCTCGAAAACAAGGAAAACGGAGCAAGAACGGATAAAAGATGTTTACTCTCCACTAGACTTCCGCAAGCAGGAGACGGGTTTTTTTATGAACAGTGAGAGTGCTCAGATAGCTCCACTAAGATATTCAATATCTGGATTGTGCATAAACAGTTTATAATTCTTTCAACATTAAATAAAGATTTTAAAACTTGTGGGTAAAAACTTTATATTGTGCTACTTGCCGTTTTTACCACATAAATAAAAACACACATAAGAAAAACAGAGAGCTGCATGTCTGTGCATGCAACTAAGCAGTTTTAATAGTAGAGCATCCAGGGCCATAAACCTTGTGGTTAGTATAGAGGAGTGACTTTAAAAAACACCATTTGGGTAAACAAACAAACAAACAAAAAAAAATCAGAATTTTAAACTTTTTCTGAAGTTTTTTCTGAATTTTACTTGCAGTACTAAACTATGCATGTTTCTCTGTCCAATTCAGTTTTGGCAAAAATGTGTTGATTCCAGAAAATCTTAGAAGTCTCCTTAGTATGTTGTTGTCATCATTTGAATCATTCATTCCACAGTTTCCTGTCATTTGATGCATGTCATTACTTTTATAAAGTAAACAAGCAGGTGGGAAAAAGAAGAGAGGCAAAGGTTGAAGACTTAACAGTAGCAGCTATTAATGGTTAACATTGATAACAGCTTGATAACAAGAACGCTGTTCGTGTTGTAATATCACTGTTATCCACTAGAGGCCGCCATTAAGCGGAGCCTCACTGGTATTCACTGAAAGTAAGGCTGCAGTGGAGGAAGGCATGCTAAAGCTGAAACATGAAAGGATCCAGATTCTGACACTTTAATGGCGACAAAGATGCAGAATGAACTATATGACGTAAACAAAGGCCAAAAATTGATAGAATGAGACAATCTAGAAACAATCACCGTAGATTGAGAAGGTTTCTGTGATTTAATGGACTTCATGGAGTCGAGTTTTGAGATTCCTTTTAGATGAAACAAAAAGCTGTTCAAAAACTCTGCTAGCAGCAGAAAGTCTCTCCCGCCAGATTTTTAGATTACACGAAAAACAAAGAGCTACTCCTCAGTTAGCAGCCACTATAATGAAAGGTAATAAATTGTCTGACAGCATATCAGAACGACATACCCTGTCATTTAATGATAGTTTTACATCTCTGTACATTGGACATTATATGCGTTTCGATATAAGCTTAAAGCTATGGTTGTAATGTTGGGTAAGCTTGATAGATTTGTAAGGGGCACTCCCCCCCCCCCCCCCCCTCTGTTTAAAGCTAAGCCCTCCCCCAAAAACAACTGGAACGCGCATCTCACAGCACGACGCGGCAAAGCAGGAGATGACTCAGCCATTTCTTCAAAACACTTTATCCCATTATTATGGTAGCTATCAAGGTAGCATGCTACTTTTAGCAATGTTAACCTCATAGTTTTGGGAAGGAGTAAGTGATAAGGAGGAGGAGGAGGGACCAAGATGAAGGCACCTGATTGTTTTTTTTTCCCAGCATCGGACTGAATGGCCGGGATTGGTCAGAGTTTTTAGAGGTTAGCGGCTCTCACAGACTTCTGATTTTTTTGGTTACTTTTTCAAAATACATAAGGTATTAACTATCAGGATCGAAGAACGGTTTGACTTAATATAACAAAAAGTGTTACTGAACAGGATTACCAACTATAGCTTTGATAGGATCCTAGTTTATTACATCTTATATGTTTAATAATGTGCAATATATTTATATTTTTATGCAATCAGTATTTAATACAACTGGAACAATAAGTGGTTCAGATACAATGATGTACTATTTTTTCTTAAGTCCGCATATTGTTAAAAAAAACCATTTACCCCTTTATGTTGGAAAATCCTTTTGATATAATAAAACACTATTGGCTGCTTCTTAATTCTTCATTAAGCAACAGGATCAATAAACTTCAGATGAACTGATAACTGGCATCCCTAGTGGCAGCTCTTTGCTGCTCTCCGTGGAAAAGGTTGCTGACCTGCTGTCCCGTGTATCTGAGGCCATCCAGGTTGACCTTCCATTCAATGAGGAGCTGGTACTGTTCTTCCTGTCCGCCCCAGATCCTCACCACAAAGCAAGACACAGACGTATCCAGAAGGTCTGGGAGCATACCAAAGTCCAGGCTCCGCCAGGTTGGGTTCTGAGGAGACATGAAACACCTGAACTCTGGCTTCAACTGCATACAAGGTAAAGAATTGAATAAAAACTGAAAGCTCAAAAATGGAGCTCAGACTCTTCAAAATACCAGCCTTTCTACTGGTGTCCATTAATAAAAACTTTCAGTTTTTATTGTTGATAATGAATGATTTTCTTCAGACTGAACGGGGAGAAAAATCTCTGCCTTTCTGGAACATTTATGGACAGAATGTTTAAAAAGCAAAGAAACAAAACCAGAGAAACAGGAGACTGGAAAATGAAGAAAATCAACCATTATCCACACAGCTACCTGCTGCTTAGAGCCTCAGAAAGAACGCTGGACGAAGAGGGTTTATATCACACTCAGTTCTGCTGTCGATTTAGCTTAACGTGGTTTGATCTGTCGTTAAACTAACAATCTGCAGAGAACCTCTTTCATAGATGAGTACAAGACTAACATTTATCTACAAGCCTCTCATTATTGTGTCATAATATGTTGATGACGACATCTTGAACATAGAACAGCAGACAGACAGGAAGTTGCAGCGTACTCACCAGTGAGTCTCGAATCACTTCACTCTTGTAAAAGTCTGAAAAAAAAAAACAAAAAACAATGAAAATCTATAAGAAACAGGCGTAGAATCAGCAGCAGAGAATTTACCAGAGAAAATCAGACTAAAGCTCAGTCAGACTCAACTTTCATCAGTCTGATTTGTCCAACACTAACAGTGGACATCCACCTTGCTGAGGACTGAGGCTTTCTTTAGTTCAGTCAGGAAGCTTACAGGCAGCATTTATTTATAGGCTACATGATGATGCTAGTCTCTGACCTACTGTAGACATTCAGCATCACTTTCTGTAAGCCTCATGACTTCTTATTCGTGTCAAATCACACTAAACTGCTTCTTTTAAATGGCTGTAGTCTTAAATTTTGAACCAGACTCTGTTCAAACACTGATAACTTGACGTTTTTCTCCATCCACCCCACATCTTTATAAAAAGGAATCAATAAAACATGCATCCAGCATTGCTTGTACTGCTGTTTCCTGAGCAGAACGCAGTAATGGATGAAAAAGGGACAAAGTAGATCCTCTGATCTCAAAATCAGTGTTTGCATCACAGCACAGATCCACACACAACCAAAACTAAAACAATAATAACAAAAAACTGCCTTTTACTGATCACAATCTCTTGACCTCTGGAGTAAAGACACATTTCTATTGGTCTGCATGGATGTTAACAATAACATGTTTCTTCTAGGTTTACAGAAAGTGATCTGTAAAAAACATTTGAAAAGAATGCAATTCCTTCAACTCAATCTGAAAGAGAAAAAGGAACAAACAATCAAAAGATATTATCCGTTAAATTAAACAAACATTAAACAACAAATGGAATTTGATAAAGAAGTTCTGAGTTTTTCAAATTTCCATTAACAAAAAAAAAAAACGTGTTCATTGCTTGAAATAATAATGAAACGAAATTCACTCCATACAGCAAAACCTTTTTAACCTGATGATGCAGTAAATTCAAGAAATAATGTTTGGGAGGCGTAAACAGACTTTTCTTTATACAGTTCATTATCAAAACTAGATCATTTAGGGTCCTTTAAGTTTTGCACACAGCAGAAAAGAAATGAGTGTCGCCGGTTTTAACGACACAGCTGAGCAACAATCGCAGCCTGGCTTTAGGAAAATGATATTTTTATATTTCACTGAAATAAACCACTTCCAACGGTGCCACATAAAACAAAAGTAGAAGTTTTTCTTTAGCTGCTTTGACAGCATTTTACTTTAGGTGAGCTTTTTGTGATCGTTTCAAATACAATCCAGCCGCTTTGTTTGGACATTTAAAACCTCCGTTAGAAATAAATCAATGTGTTTCAAACACAGCTTACAAGAAAACAGAGTTTTTTTAGTGACTCATCGATAACTGCTACCCTTTAGATTTAGGTGAGAGCTTCTGAAAATAAGTTTGTGTGTTTCTACTGACCTCTAGAGATGCGATCGTCTACACAGAGGTGGAGGGTGAAGTACGTGTCCAGCAGAGGAGAACCATTCTTGTTGACTATGTTCCTGGCAGCGATGCTCCGGAGGTGACGCAACCGTCTCTGTTGGAGCAGAGGAAAAAAAGGTGTTACCAACAGAAAGCTCAGATCAGAACTGATGCTGCCTTCATGTGCGCTGAGAAAGATGATCCGCTGGAAACTACCAGCACATTGCATTGGAGTGCTGTTGTTGAGGTAGAGAAGAGAAACATGTCGGACTCTCCTGACCCACATGGTCAGACAGTGACAGACATCCTGGTTCATCTGCTACACAAAGAAACGTCTGATCGCGAGCGAGCATCTAAAATAACAATCAAACTAGAAAAGCCCTCGGAGAGCGCAGACCTCCGCCAAGCAGCTCGTTTGTGCCTTTGAACGCTACCATGTCGGCCATTCTGGCTCAGTCCCTCTGTAATGGTAGAGAAGTGAACTCGCCGCGGTTCTTAGAGTCTTCTCTGCGTTCTTAGTGTAAACAGGGTCAGGCAGGTTCAGCTCCGTTCCATGTGTCCCCCTCTCATGGATAACACCTCCCCCTGCAGAGTCCCAAGCTTTACAAATGGCCTCCTTAACCGTTCACAGACTGTCCATCATCCCGTCCCTCAGGTTCATGGGGGGCTGGTGCCCAGTGGTCTCTAGACAAAATGCAGGAGACACCCAGGACAGGTCCGCAGCCTCTCACACAGAAAAATAACGACGCACACACTCTTCAACCCAAGGGAACTGTAGAGACCAGGGCTGGACGATATGTCCAAAATTTATATCACCACACGTTTCTTCATTTCAGTAAAAACGATATCATTTCTATATCGATGTGTAAAAAATAAAAGCCCAAGACAGACAGCCAAGGATGCGACAACAGATGTCTATACAAACTTATGACGAATATTTTTCAATGTTTATAAAAATCCTCAAACACATTTAATAAATATGAGCTTTGAAAAAACCAAAACACATAAAACTACATGAAAACCTGGAACATCAGTCAGTGACCAACGCTGTTTATAGGCTGTGATGTTTATTAAAATATTGAAAATGTGTGGAAAAGTCAAATCACCAATATTGAATTCAACTATATTACAATATATATTGATACTGAAATATTGTCCAGCTTTGCAGGACTGTTGGAGGAAGCAGGAATACCCGGAGAAAACCCACCCATGCACTGGGAGAACAAAGAGACCCTCCAAGGTGACAGAACTACAAACGTCACCAACATGCAGGCCGTTCCACACTAATGGATCTCTGTTACTTATTTTCTCATTTGTTCCTGAATTTTTGGCAGATCTGGCTTTGGAGGATGTACTGGTCAACCTTTATTTTGTAGGAGATTGAGAACAATAATCAGGCTTGGCTTTGGCTGGAGAAAATAAACCCAGCTGTGATAAACTACAGGTAAATAATAATTTAGTGTGACAAAGCTGCAAAAGAAGAAATTGGGAAGGGGTTAAAAACTTTTCACACCCCTGTGTGTAAAAATAGCTTCCTGTAGAGACCAGAAAAGCACCAAACCCTGTACATAAACCAGTCTTAAACAGTGCGCTCTAAAAAGCCACGGTGGGTTAACTACAGTCTCTAAGGTGCATTCAGACCGAGCAGGTTGTCAGCAGTGGTTTCACTGCTGTTCAGGTGCAGCGTTCACACCCTGGACCCCGCCATCAGAGGCTGGCAGCCCACACCTGTAACTGGATGGTTAGTGATTTATTAGTGAGGTTTGTTCAGTTCAAATGATCGCTTGTAAAAAAGAAATATTATTATTTACAAATGATCATTTCAACTCAACAAACCTTCATTAAGGTGGTTTTGCCATAAAACTGTGGTTTGTGCCGATGTGGTTTATAAGATAGACTAATGTTTAACGATGACGTCGCAGCAGATGTTCGTGCTGCGCTCCTTTCAGAATATAAAGTCATTCCTGTGCTGCGTCGAATAGAACACCGGGCATGTTTACCTCATTTAGTTGCTGAAATGAACGTTTTCACTATTCTCGGTAATTTATCAGCCACCCAGATTCTTCAGTTTGGACCTGCCGTTACCCTTGGCAACCCCTGTCAAGATCTCGTGTGTCATCATTTCACAATAAAAGCACATGTGAAGCGACAGACTGCTGCTAAATTGTTCTCTATGCACAAGTTTTGAAACAGCTCAGAGTTCATCATGTTTTAGAAAAGCTCTAGAAGCAATGAGGAAAGAAGAATAAATAAAGTCCACTTTGGTTCATCCAGAGCTGCATCTGGACGCCGTCGGATTCGCTGGTACTTCCTTGTAAATCTGGGTGGTGGGCAGTGAGAGACCGAGCTCTGTGCTGGAGGTTAGGCAGGAAGACAAACAGTCCCTCAAGGGCTAAATTAAAACGGCTTTTCTTTAAAGCCACCTAAAAACATTCCTTATTTCTACCTTTATTAACACTATTTCCTCTATACTCCATTTTAACTGAAGAACCTACGTCACAACTACAACCACTCCCTGATTGGTTCCCACGTCTTCATAGTAAAGTTCAGATTTTTCCAGCGGTCAATTGAGCCAAAACGTTTAAAAATGATATAAACCTTTAGTGTCCAAAATGAAAAACCTTTTCCGTTTGTCCGTCCAGAACCCCTGAGGTTCTTTATCTTTAGCCTCATATGGTTTAAAATCTATTTAATATTTTCTTTAAGGTGCATGATTAGTTGATTAGCAAAACAATCCTTAGTTGCAGCCCAATAAACATCTGAGACATGATAAACTGTATGACTGGGATTCAATCAGGCAGTAAGAAAACAAGAGAAAACAAAACTTTAAGCAGAAGGTGAAGCAAAGAATGGAAAAGTTCTGTTTCCATCTATTTGAATCTAAGTAGCTAAAAAGATGATGTCAGCTCCACCGTTAACTTGTCGCTTCTTTGAAACAACAGTTTTAATTTAATATGTTGTCGCCTACGCTTCCAACAGAAAATGGTAACTGACATTTCACATGAAGAAGTCTAGATAGTGTCATCAGGGCCTGCTTCCCACCAGCGCTTGGTCTAACTTCTTTCCTGCAGCCGAGCAGAAGCTGGAATCTGAGTCATGGGATTCCTATAAGATTAGGGACTGAGAAACAAAACGAGCGATTGTTCCAGTGAGGACTTTGAAACCCTATCCTTAAAAACGTTCCTGCACATTTCTGAATAGAGCTGAACAGAGAACCACAGGCAGGCAAACTTTTGTTTGCAGGAAGGATTTTGCAGCCCTTTAATCTTTAACCAAACTCCAACCTTTTAAACAGATAAACAAAAGTCAACAGCACTGAAGTAAATATGCAATGAAATACTTTCAGTCACTAAAACTACCACCTTTGAAGAGTAATTATTGGAAGTTTAGCCATTTATTCTGCTGTGTAACAGATTTCAGTGTTGCCATCAATAGATCGATACAAAAGCTCAATGTGGACAATTCATTTCTACCAAACACCCCTGCATTTACACTTTGCCACCCCTAGGGGGCACAACCTTTAGCTTGGGAACCACTACAATTATACGTACGAACATATGAGCCGATAAAAAAAAAAAAAAAAGATATTAGTATCAGTCAAACATATCTGCAGGCTGATTTACCTGTTTAAATCTTAAGCATTGGCTATTTAGCTAGCTAATGTAGCATCTGACACACATTAGATCTTCAGAATATTCGTACTCGCACTCGTCGTCTGCCGCTTCATCCAGGACCGGGTTGCGGAGGCAGCATCTCAGCAGAGACTCCCAGACTTCCCTCTCCGCAGACTCCTCCTCCCGCTCTGCTGGGGGGGGGGCCAAGGCACTCCCAGGCCAGCCGAGAGACATAGTACCTCCAGCGTGTCCTGGGTCGTCCCCTGGTCCTCCTCCCGGTGGGACGTGCCTGGAACACCTCCCGCGGGAGGCGTCCAGGGGACGTCCGAATAAGATGCCCTATCAACCTCAGCTGACTGCTCTCGATGTAAAGGAGAAGTGGCTCTACTCCGAACCTCTCCTGAATGACCGAGCTCCTCACCCTATCTCTAAGGGAGAGCCCAGCCACCCTGTGGAGGGTGAAGCTCATTTTGGCTGCTTGTATCCAGGATCTCATTCTTTCGGCCACGCTCCGGATTTCATGACCATAGCTGAGGGTAGGAACGTAGACCGACCAGTAAATTGAGAGCTTTGCCTTTTCGCTCAGCTCTCTCTTCACCACGACAGACCGGTGCAGCGACTGCGTTATGGCAGCAGATTTCCAAAATCAGGAGCAGAATGCCGGGCTTGGATCAAAGCTTGTGCACGACCACATGAGCAGCTCAACCTTTGTAGGATCAACAAGAACAAAGGAGTGTGTGCTGGTGTACGCATTATTTCTTTGCTTTAAGTATTAAAGCAAAGCAATAATACTTATTGCTTTTTATTTATTTATTAGCATTTTGTCGGCGGGGATGGGCCAACAGCGTTCCATCCTTATCCGACACCAGCAGACGGAGCGCGAGTGCATACAGCTAGGCGCGCACGAAAAAGAGCATCGGAAAGTGCGAGTAGGCAGGACAGCAAAGACAAGAGACCACCGATTAGAGCAGAGAGCTTGTTAGTACACACAATTACACACACATCTATAACACAGTTCTGATTCAAAGTCATCAGTCCAAGTGGAAGACGCCATGTTTACATAGAAACTTCCATGGAAAAGCGCCGCAAAGCTTTGTTTGTGAGACTTCAGATTTTTTAGGTCAGTTGTGGGCGGAGCTTGGTAAGGTCCATTCTGACATGATCCCTATGTGGTTGGGCCGTTTCTGGAGATGCAGCTATCAGGATTTTTTTGTAATCAATTAATCTATCCATTAGGTTTTTTAAGTCCAAGAATAAAAAGTTTTAGTAAATTTTCTCAAGAAATAAACAATTGGAAATTAGAAAAAATGTCCAACTTTTTGCATATTTTACACGACTCAAAAAAAATTGAATATACAAATGAGTGTAAAAACCACAGCAACCACAGCAACCACAATCACAAATAAAGAATATACATTTTTAAATTCACCTTCTTCAGGAAACCAGTTACATAAAGAGGTTTGATTTATATCACTAAACATCTTGTAATAGCTGCGTTTAGTCATATTCTTCAAATATGTTGAAAAAAAAAGGAGAAAAATTGTAAAAATAAAAACTCTGATAATTTATTTAAGTTTCTAATGTTTTTAAATCATCACTGATTCTTATTTATCGTTTAGATAATAAATCTAAATCCTCATCATGACTAGAAACTTATGAAAATAAAGATATGATAAACCCCCTACAGCTCTAACAATAGTTCAGTTTCAGCTCCAACCACTGATGAAAAACTGTAATCATAAAAAAAAAGAAAGACTGTTGTTCAGTTTTATTGCGTTTGGCATATTCCACGGCGCTTTTATTTTGTAATGCATCTCAACAGCTGGGTTTTCACCATGTTCAAAAGCTGAGCCTGTGTGTTTTTAGAGTGATTTAAAAGCCAGATGTAGTAAAGAGCAGAGAAGGAGCACAAGATTAAAACATCCAGAAGTTAAAGGAAACATTAGAGCTTTAAAAACAACCAAAAGCTGCAAAGATCTAAAAAGCAGAAGCAGCAAAATGACCAACAGCCGAGACGAGAGCAGCAGAGGCAGAGTTTGCCCATCGTAAAAAGTTGAATCAGTTCATTTGGGAAAACGTTGAATCCTGAAACAAGGATCAAAAACACATGATGTCCAGGAATTAATGCTGTGTTGCCTGCAGCAACAGAGCAAACATCTTCCACCGCCTGACGTTCAAACGTTGAGTAATCCATTAGAATCCAGTACAGAAGGGAGGGGCCCATTAACTGCATGTTTGACCAATTATCTCAAACATGCACAACGTCTTTCAGAAGCTGCAAAAAAAAATTAAATAAAAAGATTTTCAAGCTTTTATTCTTATCATTTTACATTTATTTGTACTGATTTTATTTTGTATTATTTCATTCCACAGAAATTATTGAAGTACTCTATTATAGTAATATTATTTGCATTTATTAGGACAATATCCAAGATTCAAACAAATAATCGATCTTCTATTCTAATGATACATTTAACCGAAAGGTGTCCAGGATGTAAAGTTCAAAGTTGGGCTGCAATTAACAATTATTCTGTTAATCGATTGAAACTTGAAGATTTCTGAATAGAACATATTGACAGATGTTTTTATCTTAAATGCAAAATATTTGTACATTTTTTTTTTTAATTGTGGTATAATTCCTGCTCTCAGTGGGTCGGTCAGCTGAATGTATGTTTTACAATCTCTATACTGCAGTTAACGATTAATCGACTACTGAATCAATTAGTTCAATGAGCAATTAATGATGATTAATCATTTATTGATGAAAAACATTTGATGTACAGTTTGTTTGTTAGCCGTAGGTCAGCCACAGATTGATTGCTTGGTTAATGCAGCTTGTATCTCGTTATTCCTAATTTCCTCTGATCTAGTTAAATGATATAAAACTAATTGATTTATTATGGAAAATGATGGGTTTCAAATGTTATTCTTTGGTGATTTTAATGGTAACTTTAAATTCAAAAGCTTTACAGATGAAAAGTATTAAGAAGGTATTGCATTAATGGAACTATAATATGAAATATTATTTATAATTCCTAAAGGAAAATAGTTTATGGATGACATTTACAATTCAGGTTATATTAATGAATAAATCAAAATTAATATAAGATTGTGTACTTATTTATAATTTTAAAAGATTAAGGTATTTAAAAAATGTGACAAATTGTAAAGTTTCATGGTGGTGTTTATTATTTATGGGGTCTAAGTAAGGAAACGTAAATTTACTCTAATTTCTTTAGGGTTGGGATTTTTTAGTCTATTTTTCTTCTTGTGCAAATATTAATCTATGTGATATTCTTTCCATGAACTTGGAATTTTCTTTTTCTTTGTGGGTTTGTTTACAGTTTTTTACCTGCATTGTGACTAATGAGATCTTTGCAAGAATATTTGAAAATAAAGAGAAAACTTGTTGGGCTGAGTGGAATCCAGCTGTTTTATAAACGTTTCCATCCCTTTCAAGTGGGAAGCTGCACATATTTAAGGCAGAACTTGACAGTCCTGTTAAATGCAGCCATACCAGGAATAGTTCTTAATGGTTGGAGACCTTATATCTCTTATAATGTACATTATGGGTTCAAAATAACAAATTAATTAGATCATAATTCATTTTTCAAATATAGAAACGCATGTTCAGTGTCAGATCAGGTTGATTCAAAGTTTTCTATCAAAGATTTTATCCAGTCATTGACTTTCCAGAAACCTTCACACTTTTAACTTTATTTAGAGATGACCCTTTTACATCTGCTGTCTGATAAATGTAGAAATAAAAGTAGAAATCTGTTTAATTTTATAAGATTCAATGTTTTTAGAGTTTTACGCTAAAGAAAGTTGAACGTTTGTAGATGAACTTTTCTAGTAAAGATTCCTCTGGACGCCGGTTTTTATGAACTGCAATGAACAGAGGATGGCTGCAGAGTTTAAGCTGCCCAAAGTCGCTCCTGCAGGTTTTAGAGCTTTCCTTGCTGCAGCACAACTCATTCTGATGGTTGCAGTTCAGCAAAAGCCTGTTTATCAGCAATCAATGGAAATCAGCTGTGATGAAGCAGGAAAATGTCTAAAACCTGCAGGACAGCGGCCCTCAGGGGCCGACTGTGGGCATGCCTGCTGTAAGTCATCTGTTAAACAGGGCAGCGGTAGTTTCATGGTCTGGTGCAGAAACCATAAAGCTGAGGAACACTGATCCCAAACTACAGCTGTCCCATATTCAATAGCAATCTTTTGTTCACCATTTTTCTAGTTTAGGGTTTAAAACTAAAACCTTTTTCACCAATATTTCATTTGCATCTAAACAAATCTATAAAGAAAATTAATAATAATATTTTCTGGGCTGTATGGATGAATGATGAGAGACATTTAAAGCAAGCAGGACAACAACATACAAATGTGTTTAGTTTTAAACAGAACAGAAAGGAAATCCTCTCGAGGCTGTTTGCAGCCTGTTGAGCCTTCGTACCGACTGTTAGGCCCCAGGTTTGGTCTGTCTGCCGTTTATCATCATTATTATTGACATTCTCTGGTTTCAGATAATTACTGAAATGGTTTCACTAATCCTGGATTATAAAAAAAACGAAAAACTATTATTATTCAAAGTGTACAGCTGGAAATATGGCTGCTTTTATTTCTCCTCCTATTAAAACATGTGCAGTATGTTTATACGGAAGCAGACCACACAGAAGAATGAAAACATCCTTCCTCCTTTGAACAGAAAATACTTTTTATTTTAGAAAATGTCATTTTTTCCATAATGTGGTTGAGTCTGTTAACTTTGGTTCATGATTTATCAGGATTTACACAAACTTGACTCGTTCCAACTTTGCTCTATTTTCTAGAACAGATTAAAGCCGACTCTCATTCCCAAACATTTCAGCCTGCAAACCCCGAAAACAACCATCCAACAATATTCATCTGTAAATATAATATATTCATTTTTAAAAGATTGTATTTTTTATGAAATGTAATTTTTTTATCATTTTAGATGTGGTTTTGATTAATTACATTTAATGATCCAATTGTGCCTTTTAATTTGATATTTATTATTTAAATAATGTTTTAAATAAAAAGTTATACTCATGTGTTGCTGAAGCGGATTGCCATTATAATAGTATGAATTAAGGCCATTATTGCAATGTAGTAACGGAAAACATTTTAATCTAGGAATAGTTGCCATTGAGGTTTGGTTATAACTTTTTTTTTTTTTTTTTGCATCTACTCACATTTATTGAACAAAAATACTGCTATGCTTTTCTCTTAGAGGTAAGTTTACTGGGTTTTTTTCTAAAGAAAGGAAGGAATTATTTATGATCCCCTCATCTGTGCATCTCAGCATGCATTCATTGGTTTTCTGCACATTTGCATCAAATATCAGGACGTTTGCCATCAAAAATATCACAAGTTCTTAGTTTGGATGTAATTAAAAAACAGGGATAATATTTTCAGTATCTCACCTGCCAATCATCAATCAAAAGGAGAAACTGGGCAAATTATTGTTGAACCCATAGATGCATAGCCAGATGATGTTATCAGTTTAAGGAGAAACTATCATTCTCTAACATAGCTGGTATGTAAAACTCAGTATACCTGCTTTAAAGTAGTCAGATTAACACTAGTCTGTCAGTCACTTCACCATAATTAAAGCTGTTTATTTTTAAGAGACTAGAGCTTTAGAAAACCAAGAAAAGAATGTTTACTAGAGGGTCCTGATACAACTTTTTAATTTCCGATACGACTCTTATAATGCAGAGTAGAAAATGAACTGATACCGATATTGACCCGATACTATATCAGCATAAATCAAACTTATTTTGTACTGTAGAGTGTTAGAAAAGTTTAGAACAAGTGATTTTTATAGGTTTAGAACAACTGATCAATTTATTATTAACCAATGAGTTACAGCAAATTTAAACAAAAGCAGAGTTTCTATCAGCATAACAGTATTATAGATTTTAGATGCAGGCCGATATGATGCGATATTAGTTCTTTGGCTAATATCGGTCCCATATCCGACATAGAGGAATATTCTGTCTGGTGACAGATGTGGGAGGAAGTGGTTTAACCTAGTAAAAATCTATATTACATTGTAGTTTGCCCTTGAAGCTACATTTTATTTTATTACCATCTGTACTAATATAGGTAGTGAGTTTGGTGCCCCGTCCAATAAGCCTTTTAGAGGATCTAACACTGATGACTCTGACTCATCCGAATGAATGAATGAAATGATCAGCTTTTGATTCATAAAAATAACACATGCGAATTCAAATTAAATACAACATTGGTTAGAAATTAAGAAAACAATAAAGAAACTGTAGTACAAACATTACAATGACATATCTGATTGCTCACTGGCTTCTAGTCAGGGACCTGTCACATGCTGATTGATCTAACGTCAAGTTCTGTCACATTTTCTGAAGCAGAGCTGCTATGAAAACAAATGGTATTTTTCCCGACAAACAATCCCCCAAACAGGGAAACAAGATAACTGTCTTAATTGCGCAAAATACAATTACAGAGGTTTAAAAGAGCCCAGTGTTCCAGGGGAGGTCAGTTTATATCCTGCAAGCTAGCTAAAACAAGCTAGCGGTGGCTAGCTCACTAGCTTGCAGTCTGTCTAACAGGCCTGCTTTCCTCAGGCAGCAGCAGTGAACTACAGCAGAACACACAAACGTGACTCCCTACAAGTTCTCCTCAAGTCGTCTACCCGCAGGGGGGTGAGGGGGGCCTACCTGCTGGGATGTGAGCTCCACATGCAGAGCTCGAGAGGATGAAGCTCCAGAGTTGGTGACAGAGGCGGCGGGGATAGCAAGAGCCCGACCGGTGATGGAGTTCATCCTCCTCTCTGCATCTAGCGAGTCACCCTCATTCAACAAAACACTCCATCCCCAATGTTTCCAAGCAAAAGTTCAGCGAGACGCAGGGAACCACGGCAGAAACTCGTGTGCGACTGTTCATGCGTGTAAAGCTCTCTGACATCTGTCAGTCCAGCAGCTGGACAGACGTAAACAAAGTACAAGCTATTTTGCTACAAATGCTTCGGAAATCCGTTTCCGAATTGGAACTACGTCACTGAGGTAAGCGATTGGCTTAAATCGGTGTCCGTCAAGCAAGGGAGGGGCTCGTCTCTTGCATTGGGCATTCCTATTGGTTGAATGGGTCGTTGATCAACCAGGAAAAGGCAAGCGTACGTTGAAATCTGTTAAATCCGCAAAATATGAGGAAGTTGTAAGAGCAGCGTGACATTCAAGTGACAGGAAAGCTCCGGGGTCCGCATTTTCTCTGCTTGGTCTCTCTTAAGTCCCTTGCAATTAAACTTCTATGCTTAATATCAAAATTTACATTATTGCAAACCCCAGTAATTAAATAATTCATTATTTTTCTTTTCTTGTGTTCATTTATTTATTGTCTTGGCTCCCACTATCTATAAAAATGTTTTTTGAAGTAATTTTTCTTTAACGTTTTGATGTTGCAGTTAAATGAACTGTAGTTACATCTCTACATTGTTCTATTTTTTAATACATTGTTAAGGGGGCTTACTTTTTCATGTCATATACTAGAAATGTTTTCTATGATGAAATTATCTTTTGCATTCCTTTGTTTTTTTGTTTTTTTTTTTTTGAGCTTGTCCACTTTACTTTTATATGTTGCCTTCTTTTAAATTAAATCGGTAAGTCACATAAGTCGAACGCAGCTGTGACACTGTTTTAATATTTCGAGAGAATTTGCATCCTCATCATACAAAGGCTATGAATTCATATTCTTTAATATTAATATTAACATTAATATTCTTTACCTGATAATAGTTCGGGTAAATTTTGTGAACGAAATTTGATCATTTTCCTCTGCAGAATTATCAAAAAGTTACGATACTTTTCGTCTTATGGCAAAATAAAAGTCATGATCCTACTCA
Source organism: Jordanella pulchra (assembly GCA_034780135.1). Classification (NCBI taxonomy): domain Eukaryota; kingdom Metazoa; phylum Chordata; class Actinopteri; order Cyprinodontiformes; family Cyprinodontidae; genus Jordanella; species Jordanella pulchra. The sequence continues at coordinate 20,433 of JAUZNJ010102429.1, read as the reverse complement.
AAAATGTTTAATTACATATTAGTCATTTGGATTTTTTTTTCAAATGTTCCTGATAATTATCGCGCTAAAATAAAAACTTGTGAGCATCAAGTAGTGAAAGAAGAAATATAGCGGAATATTTAATAACCACCAGGGGGCGACACCATCCCATTTACAGCCTTTCAGCAAAGGACTTTGTATTTAATAAGGATTTTGACTTTCTGTGAATTTTTAACAGATTCATTTTGTTGCAGACCTTTTGATTTAGTTGTTTCTGTTGGTATCCATATAAAACAGACCTTTTTTTGTGGTATTTAATAAACACACTTTTTGAAATGCAAATAGTGTGTTATTTAACATTTTCATATTTTGTGGTGTTACACAATGTAAACATTTTTTTTTGGGGGGGGGCAATATGTAATGACAACAAAACATGATATGGAAGGATTTATAGTTTCCCAAGTTTTTGGAAATTAACAATCTGAAAACAGGCCATTCTTCTTTGCATATTAGCTGAATTAGTCTGCAGCTCCTCAACAGCAAACAGCAAAGTCATGTGTCGGTAGGTTTGTACCTTATTCTATCCAGTTATATTTGATATTTTTAACAGAATTGTTTGGGATACCGTTTTCTAATCAGACTCCTCTGCTGTGTTCCCTTGTTGTCGTTCTCATCATGATACATTAGAGTTTGTTGTGGTAATGTGACCAAATACACAAAGGTAGGTAGTGGAAATACTTCTGCACCACACTTTAGTCAGGTTTGTTAGTTTCTGTGCTGCCAGACAGTGTGAGTTAATAAAAAAATACATTGCACTTCTATATTCCTGTTATCCAAAACCTTAAAGGTCTTGTTTTCTAGCCTTAATGATTTACACTGGCCTGTTCACAAGGTGCAAAATATCAGAACTATGCAGAAAATGGTTTCCCATAAAGACAAAAACATACCCAGGTCTTTTGGAAACATATAAAATTTTAATTTAAATATTAAAAGGCAGATGGTGTCCATCAGAAGGCATCTTGGGTTTTTTTTTTATTGCTCTGAGATTCACTACTCTTAGGAAGTCACAGTGTTGAGACAAGAGGACATTTCTCTTCCAGCTTATTACCTTCATAGATCAACATGATGCCACCTTATTTGATTCTGACAGAGTTAAAAATCTGCTCAGAACAATTAGCAGGAGGACAGGAAAGCCTGCGAACACTACAGAGCTTAAAGGGATAACTCCGTGTTTGAAGGGACGTTCTGTTATAAGGTTATAACTAACTAGATTAGTTAGTCACCAAGTTAGTCTTCTTATTTTAAATGTAAATCATCTTAACCCCTTGGTAAATGTTATTACCTGCTCAAAACAATGGAAAATTCCCACATTTTAATAAAAACTGACTCATATTTCAGTTTATCAGCATTTAAATGTCTCCCATCTTTTTAAAAAAAAAAAAAGGGAAGCAAAGATTTCTTCTTTTTTTTAAACAAAGAAAAGATTTTTCTTTGTCCACTTAGTACCTCGACCACAGGAAGGTGGCGTAGCATCCTCTTACCTTTAGTTCCTGTCTATGTAATCATCTACTTAAGAGTAAATAACAGCCTCAAATAAACACAATGGTGGTTTAAAGGTCCTTTAAAAGGCACACAAATAGATGGCATGTTTTTAAAACAAAAGTAGTCCAAGCCGTCAGCTTTAGTCTTTTGGATTCTTACTAGCGGATGCTACAAAGAGTGGACTCCAGTATGGAGTGGATTTTGTCCCATTATTGTTCAAGGAAAAGTTTTGTAAATGGGAATTTGTTAAGATACAATCACAAAAATGAAACCTTGAAAAACTTCTTCATCCAAAAAAAAAAAAAAAAAAAAGGATTTTCAGACGCCCTTTGTCGGTTTCTAACTCCTTTTTTTTATCCTATTTTTTTTTTTTAATTCTGAGATTTTAAAAAGTTTCAGATTATATTTTTTCACATTTTGTTGCTCTTTTTAAATTATGTTTCAGAGCGAATTATCTTCACATCGAGCACAATACAAATAATGTTGCCAACGTCCCTGCAGACCAATAAAAAAAAGCATCTTTCCTTGTAAAACTCAATGGAAATCACAAACTCAAAAACAAGAAAAATTCAAAATAAGATTTAAGAACATAAAATATAAAAAATTAAAACAAACATAAAACAAATAAAATAGGAGAAAATGGTCAAGTTACTCTTAAACTTACTTTTGATAAAGTTTTTCAAAGTTTCATTTCTGGATTGCATTTTTTTTCTCGTTTGTTTTGGGTTTTTTTTAAATTGAGTTATGAACTTCCTTTAACGGAACCATCCCTTCAACACAAAGACGTACTCAGAATCAACTCATCATTTTCACCCATCAAACTTATAATAATTTACATTCTGGAACCAGTCAACCAACCTTTTTAACCTTGAAACGTTTCAAATAAATGTTTGAAGACAGAAAGTGATCAGTTTTCATTGCACAGATCATTAGAATGAAGCTGTAAGCAGCACGATGATCTTCTCACAAACACATTATGATATCAAAGTTGGCTGTTAAGACAAGCTTCAGAGCTTAATCGGTTATAAAAGTGCATGAGAAATACTCTAGAAGGGATAAGCCAAACAGGCTTATCCCTTAACAGAATACAATTAATACTTTATGGCATCAACAATTACAGGCACATGGCTCCTGTCTATTAATGAAGTTCATCCAGCCTGTGGAAAATGTACACTTTCTGTGTACATCTAGCAGAAATCACTGGGTGGAACAAAACAAACCTTTGGCTCAATTAACATTAACATTTAGGCTTATTAACCATTATTAAAGTGGTGCTTCCCACTTGCATTGTTTGTGCGTTTAGAATGTTAAATGGGGATAAAGAGAAGAATGTTGGTTTTCCAAATGATTTTCTGCTCCATCGGGTGGAGCTCCGCCTCGCTTTGCAGTGAGGAGACAGTACAGGTCAGAAAGCTTCTCTGAGAAACATGAATGAACCAAAAGAGGCACGGCTGTTCATGTGCTGTTTGGTGTAACTTTGTCCAAGAAAACATTGATAAAAACAAATATTTCTGCAGTGAGGGAACCATCCTTTAAACCAGTCCTTTCCTGAGCTCCAGCTGTGTGAGCGAACATTGAGAACGGAGGCGGACGCAGATCTCTCCTTCAGCAGACGTCTACTGGTGTACGGTTTCACGGTGCAGAGATAAACCAGACGGCCGAGGCAGCTCCTGGTCCTCTCACTGGACGTGCAGGATGTCGCTCTCTTTCAGGCCAAAGCGGGTTTTGTACTTGTCAAAAAGGCACTGGAGAGACCTGATGTACATCCCATGGTACAGATCCACCATCTCCTCTGTTGGCTCCTCAATTTTAGGCACTGTGATTGGCTCCCCAACTGGAAGAGGGAAACGAGTATTTTAGAGATCAACATAACTTTCTTTTAACTCTCGTTCGCCAAGAGGTTAAAGTGAGGCATTTTAAAAGGTAAAGATAATCCTGGTTGACCTGGTATTAACATCCTCACTGACTGGATTTAAACACAGACAAAAAACAGCTTGATTTTCAAAACATTTTCCACTTTTAATGACCGCTAATAGTGGATTCTCTACTAGAAATATTACTTTTAAAGCACCATCCAAACAAAAAAAAATTGTAGTGCCGTGGATGAATGACTGGACGGAGGACTGGGCCTCTGAACCGGACAGAACCAAACCCAATGGCCCTTTCTTCTTCCATCGAGCCAACAGTAAAATTCATCCTTCCTAATCTTTACTTCTGATGATTAATAACTGCTCTGCTTGGGTTGGAACATAAGATATAGCTTGTGTTTGTGTTTTCCCTGGAATAACTTTTCTGATTTAAACTTTCACCTCAACTTTCAAGCCAAAGTGAGCAACTGAATGCTACAATGGACTGGCTAACATCTTTAGCTTCAAGCTACTTCATGTCTGGAAACATTTGTAGGCCACACTGTGAGCCTTTGTTTCAGCCAGAACCGACTGCACCGGACCTGCTGAGACCACCTGAGCTAACCCCTTCTCTTTCAGCCTTATTACAATTAATGCATTTCTGAATCATTATTCATTTTTCACTGTAAAACCAAATGGAACCCTGCAGGGCTGTACGGCAGTTCAGTGGTTAGCGCTGTTGCCTTGCAGCAAGAAGGTTCTGGGTTTGATCCCATCCTGGGGTCTTTTTGCATAGAGTTTGCAGGTTCTCCTTGTGCATGAGTGGGTTCTCTCCGGGTACTCCAGCTTCCTCCCACAGTCCAAAAACATGGCTGTTAGGTTAACTGGCATGTCTCAATTGTCCCTAGGTGTGAGTGTGAGTGCATGGTTGTTTTTCCTTGTGTGTCTATGTGTTGCCGTGCGACAGACTGGCGTCCTGTCCTGGGTGGACCCCACCTTACCCCCATAGTCTGCCGGAGACAGGCACCGGCCCAAACACGACCCTGACGGATGAAGAGGGAGAAGATGGATGGAGGGATGGACTTTAAATGCATTAAGCTTTAAAGCTTGAACCTTCCTCGCACTAAAACCTTTCTATAACCTTCCCTTTAATTTGTATTTATTCTATCCTGCTTATTTTCAGTAGTATGGAGTGATTATTGGCTAATAAAGCTACAATCTGTGGTATTTTGTGGTTATTTTATACAGTGAACAGTTTATCATTCAGGTCAGATTCCTCCTTTTTGGTTGACAGTTGAATTAACAGAGACATTTTTTTTGGTCAGTGATCAATGACTCTTCTGATAACCATGGTCTAATCACTACATTGCTGAAAGGCAACTAGGTCTTAACAGCCAAATCCAGGAGCCCCACTTTGGTCAAAGGCTAAGAACCCTGGTATTAAGCAGATTACAGTTAGAATCACTTGACTAATAATCATTTATTGATATTACCCTTGATTCTCAAACTAGCTATTAATGAGCGACAACTTCCAGTTCTAGTTACTTAATATGTATAATGTACATGTTTTAAAAGTCTATTAGTAACTGAAGTGTAATCAAAAAGGATCAAGAAGGTCTGCATACTTTTGCAAAACAGCCTTTGTTGTTTGTTTTCTAGAGGCATAGAAACGAATGCAGACACACTTGCCTATGGTGGTGATGGGATTTCCAAAAGGCACGATTCCCCAGGAGCTGCCGTAGAAAAGGCACGGAGCAAAACCCAAGATCTTCTGCATCCGCTTCTGCAGGGCTCTCCAGCAGGTCCCCTCCTCAAAGATCACCTGCCTGTAGGCGTCATTCTCTCCGAAAGAATACACAGGAACCAGGTCGGACCTGAACCATCACAGAGGAAGTCATTCAGCATTTCAACGTTAACATTTGAGAAACCAAAACATAGAAACCACTCATTCAGCCCATAAAAATTCCTTTATGAAACTAAACTTCTTTCATTCGGCTCCATCTGTTATCAGCTTTGTTTAACAGCCGACATTCGAAGCATTTATTGTTTTATAATTACGATATCAGAAAATGGCCCAGTAGAGAAAACAGTCGTCATGATGGAGGGCGCAGTGGAAACATGGTGAAATAAAATCCATCTGCTTAACCTTTCATTTGGAAACCACAGCAAAAAGAAACGTCCACAGAGGCTGGATTCAGCTTTTTGTTTACCTGGAGTCAGTTTAGGTCGCACTGCTGGCATTAGCAGCCTATTTTCAGCGCCGCTCTGGGGAAACACATGAGTTTTTGTTCTGGGGACGGATAACAATTATGCAAGGGGATTGTAGGTAGTGGGAAACGTTCAGGATGGATGTTAGTAGGAGAACTTTAAGGGTACTTCATTCAGTGATGACTTCAAATCGTCTGAAGCAACATTTTTAGGATTTGGGGTTTCACAAGAAAATCCTCCTCAAGGCTAGTTTCCACCTTTGAGAAAGAAAAGCGAATCAACCGAGTGGAACATCATGACTATTTGATGAGATATGAATCACTTCTGGAAAGTGAATCCAAAGCGCCCTGAACTTCACACTCCACGCTTATGTGAGCTAAATCCCTAACCTAGCTGTGAATCAAGGTCTTCATCGCTGCACATAAGGTGCACACAGATCCGTTCATGTTTGGGTTAGAGATGCACACTAAGATGATTTCTCAGAGTTAATAATGATTAATGCGACCGGTTCCCTCAGTCTGACCTTTCAGAAGCGGTTCCAAGCCACGAGGTGCTCAACACAACACGCCACATTCATAACAGCTTTACTAACGCCTTTCTCTGGGCCTTTTTGACCTTTGTAAGGTTAATCATGGAGGGTTTGTTCATTCCTGAGGTTCACAGCAGCAGAGACATTTTCACAACAGATTTGGCTCAGGTTGAAGTGTGTGCATGTCTATGTCCCACTCACCCTTTCTGCAGGGCCAGCCTTACAAAACCTTTGCGGTTCTTTAGGGTGACAGAATTCATGCCCGGCGCACAATGCAGAGACTCCGCTGCTCCTCCCACGACGATCACCACAGCGTTTCCGGTCCCGTTACATGACAGCAGGTAGTCGATGGAGTGCCTGTTCACTGGGCAGATCCCTGCAGCGGGGAAAAACGATGCAGCTAATTTCTCACATCTTTTACACAACAATGCTGGGTTTTTTTTTGCACAATTAAGGTTAGAGTAGAATTATTTTCTAAAGATTGGATGAGAGATTAGTTTTAAGACTGATATTAATTATTTTGACATTTCAGGCAATTAACAAAAAAAATTAAATAAAAAGCAATGGAACAGACTTGCAACATATATATTATCACTTCACTCTATATTTATTTATAAACATATATTACTTTAATTTTCAAATACATGTATTTTTTAAAATAAATTTAAATCAAGCTATCGATTAAAATGTTTTTTTTTATTATTTAATGGTGCATTTTTATATTTTAAAATAAAGGAGGGTATTTATCATATTATTAATGTTTGTCGTAATACATTTCTCATCATAATAAGAATATTTATGAATTGGCTGAACAATACATTTCAGTTTATGATGCTTAAAAACAGCAAAAAAATTTGGAATTTTTATTTTTGCTATTTTTCTTGTTTTTACATGACATTGATCAATTTAAAGAGCAGAATAAAATGCAGTGACTGTGAAACGTTTGGTGATATTGATCCAACTTCTTTATGTAACCGGTGTCCTAAAGAGCCTATTTTATAATATTTTTATTCGATTCGACTGAAGTCAGAACAATACAGCCGCCTGAGGAAGACCTCAAAGAAGTAATGAAGAGATTTTTTCATCCACAGTTTTACTGTCATCATGTAAAGATATAGAAAATATCATGAAAAGATTTTAGGTCCATGTCATCCAGCCCTATTTTATGGTGTTTTAATCTCTGCATCATGTTTTGAAAGATCAAATAAATACATCTTATTTTATGATAAATTCATTCATTTCATACGAGATTCATCAGGTTAATCGTGATAATTGATCCATGAAATAATCACAAACTAATTTAGTAATTGATTCAATTATTCATTAACTGAATAAAAGAGACTAAAACATGCGATTAGCATGGAGGAGCAATCCACAGAGAGCAGTAATAATTATACCAACATTTACATGAGAAAAATAACATTAAGAGAGATTTTACACAAGTTTCAATATAAAGAAATAAGAAACGTTTAGAATCAAATCAAACAAAACAATGAAAAGCAAACGTAGGAAGTGGTGATGGATGCGTCTCACGGCTGTTGAATATACTAACGAATCAGAGACCGTTACACATATTGGTCAAAGCTGAAGTATCGTCTATATCTCAGATCAGGTCCTTTTGATTATGTTCCGGTATGTAAACTAGGTTTAATTATATTTTCAGTGGGATAAGTGAAGCAAAAAGGAATATGATTATTTTGCCTTTTACAAGCAGCAAAAGATCCGCAGTCATTTCAACGAGCATCGCTGTGTTTTTCCTGATGCGGCCTCATCATTGCCGATCTTCTATCTCTATGTCTCCACCCGATTCCCTAGAGACGGATGGAGAATCCCAGCACAGACTCAAAGATCTGCGTCTGGATGACGGTCCGATTCGGCGGTACTTCCTTGTATCTGGCAGAGATCACCGGTGCTAGGGAGAGGCAGCGGCTGGCCGGCGTCTGAGCTGCAGGTAAAGGAGGACGGCCATCTTTCTAGGGCTTAAAACTGCTTCTTTAAAAAAAAAAAGCCACCTGAAACCCTTGTAAGTATATTCCTTGTTTCATCCTTTGTCAACATTATTTTCTCTGTTTTTCATTCAGAGTAAAAATAAAAGCTCGTCTCAGCTGCACCCCTTTAACCACAAACAGTCTCTGATTGGCTGATTTCACATGAAAGTTCAGATTTTGTTCTCCCCACGCAGTGAGATCAGACCAGGGACTTGACCATGCAGTTTGCAGAGGGATAAATCCACCACTCTTGCTGCAGACCCTGTGTTCACTGTGAATCCACCCAAGAGATAACCCATCAGAACAAACAAGTACAAAGTATCTAGAAGGTATCTCTAAGAAAAGATAAGAACAAAGAGCCCCTCGCAACAGTTTGAGCTCTAGAAATCAGTCAAATCAGCAGATCGAAGTAAACAGAAGCTGTTGAAGCTGAACAACAGGACAAGGGTCAGCTCTCTGACAAACCCAGTTATCGACATCATCAAACACGACTCCAGAAGCCCCAAAGCTTCTCACCTCCAGACATCAGGTAGTCTCGAAGGACGGGCAGCCGGAAGTTTCCTGCCAGGGTTGCCAGGGAGGGTTTGATCCCTGGGAATTTCTTAGAGAATCCAGTAGCCTCTGTACCAAAGTTGCAGAAAGCCCCGAAGCAGAAGATACCGTGGGGATGGTAGCCCAGTATGTAGTTCCGGCTAGGAAGCAGGTCGTGGGTTTTGATGAGCTGAAAGACAAACATGAAAAGGGTTGAATCGGATACCACACTTGATACAAGCACAGCCATGCTGGTGAGAAATCTGGACTGGTGGCTTAAAACAGAGTTTAAATCATGAATAATAATATATAATCCCATGTTAACCAATCAGGCTTCTGGGATTCTCCTTTTTCAGGAGTTGTTTTGTGTGCTGGGAGACATTTAACGATAAAGATATTGATCCATGTGTTATTGTTTTTACAAAGGATCTGGGAACGCAGCCAATGTTTCAGTAAAACTAGGACATACTTATCAGCTGAAATCGAATGGCGCTCTGCTGTCCCTCCTTAAACACAACCATAAAACTCCTGACCCAGAGTGCACGCTTCCCACCTGCTCAGTCTGGCCAAGTTGGACTTTTAACTCGCTGCACTATTTCAAGATCTGGATTTCTTAATTTGAACAATTCTACAGAAATGGTGCAAAACGTGCTCTGCAGAGCTCTAAAGAGATCTCCTAATGTGTACACAAGGTTTGCATAGCAGCAAGTCAAAGCTAGAGGTTGTATAATCCCATTAGGAAAGGGTGATCCCATTTAAGATCGCCATAGTAGCACAAGCCTCCGGCTGGCTGGTGTGGCAGCCAATATATGTTGGAGGGTCGGATGAAGGAGCACAGAACAGATCTAATGGCTGAAGCAAACAGGTAGCTCTTCCACACTTTAGTTTGTTTTAGGTTTACATCCAACTCCACAAGGCTGTTAATTTCAGAAAATCAATCCAAATCCAGATTTAGTGTGGCGTTCACTTCCACACAAAAATATAAACAGACCTTGACCGGTTGGCTTCCAGCTCATAAATAATAATCTCTTCCTCCATACATGCCTGTTTTTCTCTTTTTTTTTTTTTATCTACTGAGGCAGCAGAGGTTGACTTAGGTCCTCCTCTGTGAGGAGCTAAGTGAGCGTTTCAGCTTGGTGTTGACTCATGCAGGATTTACAGTACTATTGATATTTGTAACGAAAGACAAACATGAGGCATGCAAGCTGGATCTGAAGCAGGCAAAGACAAGCAGTTCAACAGAACAAACATCACAGATCAATGGGATTAACAAAGTCCAGCTACCTCACTTTGGTGGAACAGAAAACAAGGTTTTTGTTTCAAAATGGATGAATTGAATTATCTGATCTCTCTGGTTTTGTTTTTTTCCCAATTTATGATTATTGCTACGTTGCATTTATACAGGTTGTGTCACCACTCTGTAAAGTAGTGACCAGGTGAACCTTTCT
>JAUZNJ010102418.1:0-21037 GCA_034780135.1 Jordanella pulchra | reverse complement strand
TTAAAATTAATAGGCCGTGGTTTAAAAAACTGTTAAGATTGGGATTCAGGAAAGATAAACAACAGTTTTGATCTTTGTTTTGTCAAAGTTTCATCTGCCTTCACTAATCTGGATTAGATTTCATTTCTCTCCAATATTTGTTTTTCAATCCTAAATTCTTAAGAAAATCTATGACCTTTTTTTTCTAATCATGCGAAGTTTTTTCTCCAATGAAAATGTTTTGATGACACTAAAAAAAAAAAACACTCAGGTCTAGTTTGATGAAGCCTGGATTGCATTTTGCATAATACATCTTCATTATTGTTAGTTATTCATAACATGCACAACAAACAGCAACCATAGCACCATATTTCTTAAATAAAAGCTTAACGTTATATATCTTGATGTGCTACGATGTGATTGTTTGGCATCATGGCCTCTGGGTGTCTTATTTTAGTAAGGATCTAGGGGTTGGATTAATGGAGCCTGAATTAGACATGAAAACCTCAACACAGTCTAATCATGCAAACCAAAATGCCTAGTTTAAAGTATTCCAGGCAAAAAAAAAAAAGAAGAATATTTATTACATTTAAAAGGCAAAACTAACTTCATAGTAAATTGTTCTATAGCATTTCACTTGAAAGCAAACAAAATATACAATTCTTATTTAAAAAGACAGATTTTTTTATTTAAAAAACATAAAAGGGAGACTTGTGGATTTACAGTATTAAAAGGAAGGTGTTCAGTCCTATGAATATTTTGTGCATTTCTTTTTCTGGGAATAATTTACTGTCTATTGTCAACAAAAACAATAGGATACAGCTCACTTTGTCTTTGAAAACACTTGAATTATTTAGCTACGATGACTGAATGAGTGCACCCTATAGTTAGGGCTTCGTGGTCCATTTTACTAATGAGAAAATGTTCTTGCATCAACTTCCGTGCTGGCAAAGCCAAATTTCTTCCACTTCTGTACTACAGGATTAACTTTAGACACTCCTGAACTAAAAGGAAAAGAGATGGATTTTTTTTCTCACCCATTGTTTGGTGTTGGGTAAATGACAAGGAAGCAGGCAGTGAAAAAGCCAAGAAGAGAGCCCCCAGAGGCCACCATGGGAATGACTCTTACACTGCCAACAGCTTCCACCACGGCACCCAGAGCCGAAGCCACCAGGATCTGACTGATGTAGACCTGCAGAAATCACATCCCCATTCTATGGTTATACGACAATATGTTCGGAGAAATCATTTACAGCATCTATCAGGATCAGTGGCACCACTAGCACCTTGAAAAATAAACCCATTGTATATTCTAGCAGCTAGAACAAAGATTACCACAAAGTCTCCATAATAACTCAATTAAGGCTCTAGTTTAATTTTTCTTTACCAGATGAGCCAATCGATGAAAATACTTAGAACTTATCTGTTTTACACTTCAGCATCAGCACCCATCTTGGTCTGTGTGTTTACTCTAAACTAATTAGTCTATTGCAAACTAAGGTTTAGTTTTAATTTCTTAAGAACTGAACTACAGTGTTGAACACCTACTTGACAGGACAAGATGGCGCAGTCAATCCCAAAGCCTCGGCGGGAGTTACCAGGACTGTGTTTGATGTACTGCAGGTAGGAGAGAAAGCCACAGTCATTGTTCCTGAACAGCAAACAATCTGGTGCTAAACGGTTCAAATGATCAGGCGGAAATATGCAGAAGATGATGTAAAGGTAATAATAACGCCACGTCTTCAAAATAAACACGTTTCTTTGCGTTTTCAAAGCGGACAGAGCTTTAAGTCTGAGTGTTTCTGCACCTCTTTCATTTCATGATACTGTCCCAGCAGAGCGTATGGACAGTAGGAGATACTCATGCAGATGATGCCCATGCTGCTGATCATCACCATGGCAACATACACGTTAGGGAAGATCGCCATTACAGCAGTTCCTGTTAAAAGAGGACAGGAAGTATGACTTTGAGCTAAACGTATTCCACCTCATCCAGCTGATGGAGCAGGGCTTCTCTCACCGATTGAAAATCCAAGAGTTCCCAGGATGTAGATGACCTTGATGCTCAGGTCAAAGTTGTCCAGATACTTCTGAAGAATAGCTGAGAAAAAAAAAAAAAAACACGAGCTGACTTTAAGTTTGAAGAGAAAACACAAAGAGCTGGTAAAATATTTCACATATACACGAGTGTGTTTACCTGAGCAAATAGCAGCGGTCATGGCGTATATAACCAGCCCCCAGCATCCCATCTGAACTCCCTGGTGGTAATTTTCCAATAATGTTGAGTTAGCAGGAGCCTGAGGGAGAAACAGTGAGTTCAGCAAATTCAGCATGAAATAAAATATGAACGTTACATAACAGTGTAGATGGTATTCTTTCCAGTACATTGGCTCTGACCTGTGAAAATAAATCAAAAGTTTCTTTTTAAAATGAAACATTTATACTTATAATCCTAATATTTGTCAAAAGACAACAATAAATCGAAGCTTCCAGTGTTACTAAATGATTAGCTTTAGCTTCAACCTAACAACTAGAAATAAGACAACATGTTAACATGTTACATCTACAGAGGAAGCAGCTTTCTTTGTGCTTTGTCTTGTTTTGGTTTTATAAAACATAATGAGATTTCTTTTTATTATATGATTAGACTTTTTTTCAACTTTACCGGTTTTCAGTTTTAATATGAATATTCATTGATTCATTCATTTATTTTACTCATGTTGTATGTTTGTATACTGAACTGCAGTATACTAAGGCATCTACACATATTTAAAAATCTGTCCTTTTTAAATCTTAGATCAATTGTTTGTGTCCCAAAAAACAGCCTATTTAAGGCACACTTTGTTGTTTTATCTCTAAAGAAATCTTACATTTGTTTTCAAAACAGTATATATAATTTACATCTTGTTTTTTGTTCTTTTTTTGTGTTTTTTATGATGCTTTCCACCTTTGGTTGGTCTCCCCTTAAAAAAAACAACTAATTATCTATTCTCCACCTCTCTCTCCACCAGTTTCTCAAAATCGGAGATTGCTTTATCTGATGCTGACTGCAGGTAAGACACTTTATACGCATAAGTACGCCATAAAACCCATGATAAGAACCAATCTATTGTTTACTACGTCTGCTTCGTACAGTCGGATCTCCTTCATAGATGACTTGTCCCATGAAGTCGGTGAAGAACACAGCCTGGGCAATGATGGAGAACCAGGTGAGCAGGTGACAGGCGCAGAGACGCAGCAGCTCTGGAGGCATCTTCAGCATGGAGAGCCACAGCAGCCGAACGGTGGTCTCAACCTGAGAACGTACGCAGATAAGAGAAGCTCCGACAAGGACTAAAGCATCGTGTGGACGAAATGCAGATCCATCCTCACCTCGCCCTCCTCGCTCTCTGTATCTCCGCTGGAGGAGTTGGTATTCCCGCTGCGGTGTCTGTTCCTCTGTCTGTTTCTCCTCCTGTGTCGGGCCTCCACTTCATACAGGTCGTTCATACTGCGAGACGGCTTGATGAGGAAAGCAGCGTTGGCTCGGCGGTAGCGGTAACGGTGGCTTCCTACACGCCCGTAGTAGGAGAAAGTGCAGGACGGCTGGCGGTAGAAGGTGTGATGGCGGCGGGGCTGTCGCATGGGAGCTCCGGTACTGGCAGCTGGAACAAAAACAAAAGGAACTGAATAAAACCTTTGTAAACAATATTTGAAAATGTACAATGCTGGAATTTTATCTATGGGTTTAAAAGTAAAGGGGAGCTGAATAAAAATGTATACATATTCCTTGCTGAACCATTCTGAAAACCATTCATCACGTTCTAATCCCTGTGAAATACTTTGAATTTTTAGTTTACAACCTAAATAAACCTGATAAAGACCTTTAATCATCCCGGCGCGATGTGCTTGTCCTTTAGAGCTCAGCCTGTCAGAGCTCCCGCCGTCCGCATTCGTCACGCTGGCCAAAAGCCGCCCGTTCAGAGTCCGCTGCTCGTTGAGCTGGTTATTCAGCAGCGCCTCTTGCCCGTCGTCGTTCTCCATCTCCTGCAGGAAAGCCGAGAGGCGGGAGATCCTGGGCACGTGATGATTGGCGTGGTGGGCGCGGAGCAGGTCTTCGCTGCCCGTGCTGCTGCTGCGCCGAATACTGGCGAGCCGCGGACGGGAGCTGCTATGGTCGGGGCTGAAGAAGGACGGGATTCTCGGCGGCGTGCTGTGGTGAGGAGACAGGCGCTCGGCAAAGATGGACGGCTCCAGGTGACACAGGAAGAGAGCGTCGTGGTCCAGGTGGTCGAGGGTGGCGTCAGCCATGGCGAGAACACTGTCACTTTTACCTGGTAGGAAATCGAGAAAGAAATGAGAGAAAAAAAGAAAAGATTTAGATAAGAGATCTTAAGACACCTGGTTAAATCATGAGGTGAACTTACTTCTGACAAGCTCCACTTCCAGGAAGTCCATGTCTCCTTGCTCTGAACGATTGTCACCATAAGGGTCATAGAAGTCGTAGGTTTCTATTGTGTCATCCTCACCAATCATCTCTAGCTTAGGTGCAAGAAGGCCAGCCTTTCCATTGGCTGACGCTCGAAGGTGGTTGGAATTTGGACTCTCCTGAAAAAAAGACCATCTTTAAATATAAAAGTCCTAATTTATTTATACTTCTCTTACAAGGAAACAGATTTAACGAAGATAAATTAAGCTGATAGAAAGTGAACGATAGCTTTTAATAAATGGGAAACAATTCCAGGAGAGACTGAGGAACTGAGAGATGCACCTTTCTTTAGTTCAGGGTTTGTTTTCAGCTAGTTTTTAATTCTAGACTTTACAAAAAAAAAAAAATCAACATAACTAAATGGAGTAAAAGCAAAAAAACACCAAAACACAAAAAATAATAAGAATTTAAAAGAAATATTCAGAAATCCTGAAGAAAGTTAGATTCAAATCACTTTTTTAAAAGGGCACAAGAAATTCTGACAAAACATAAATAAAGAGAAAAAAAAAAAAGGAAATGATGCCCGACTCAACACTTCTTCACAGTATGACGGCTCTGCACCTGATCCAGCCTGTCGCTTTGAGGTGAATATTGCTGTTCCTCAATGCTGAAGAGATGAAGCACCACAGAGATGGAGAACAGGATGGCAGCAAACACAAACAAGATCTGCTCCTGGGACTTTAAGATATCCCCCAGGAAGGTGTGTGTCCAGTCTAAGCCTCCAAGAGCGTAGCCGACCGCACCCCCAAGGCCTGGAAAGGTTAATACACCACAGCATAATTATTAGGCCTGGTTAACTACCAGGGTTGTCCTTTAAAACAGCAACAGGACTCGATCTTACCAGCAGAAGCAGCGTGGATGTTCAGTGCCATATCTTGCTCCTCTGTATCTGCAACATCCAGTAAGTATGCCCTGATTGGTCCTTCTGTAGCATCTGCACAAAAATCCAGGACTACGACGCCCAGCACAGTGAGAACGATGCCTATGGGCTGACTGCCCTCCACGTCACCAAGAGACAGACCTGATGGGGAAACAGCAGGATGGACCTTATTGAAGGTCTGCTTTTGGTTCTTGGCCAGGAAGATTATTACCAATCTCCTACCAAAGAGACTTTGTGATTTTACCTTCAGGGAGACATTAAGAGAATATCAGCAGCAGCTAAACATGTACAGTATGGAAGAGTTTATTATACAACCGAGCTTCAGTCTTTATGTCTCTGCAGGTCCTTAGATCAGCTCATGAGGTTCTGTTTGAACAAACCTTTTCAGGAATGACTCCAACATTATGACATTTAATATTAAACAGGCTTCTTCTTCTGCTGTATTTATACCGCATCATTTTCAGTGCCTGGTTCGAGTTGGTTTGCTTCCGTTTCCATCTTAGTTATTTCGGTCTATGTAGTCTTTTACTCTTTCTTGCACTGTGCTGTTTGGCTTTATGTTATTGTTCTTTATGTCTCTTTGTGATCTGTTATGAGACTGTACAGTTATTTGGTTCAAATGATTGATTAGCAAATAAAACAGGTTTGAATTCAAGGGTGAGAATGATAACTTTCTGCTTGTTGTCTCCATTTCATCAAGTATAATTCTGTTGTATGAACTAGTTTCTTTTCTGCATGAAAAATAAATTTGATAACTGAACATTTACACGGCTCATATATTTATCTCAGGCATATCTGACAATGTTCTTCCTATTTTTGAAATAATGTGTGATGACCACCGATAATGTATGAACCTTTTTTAATACTGTTAGGTGAAAACTAAAGACACATTTTCAGAATGCATAAAGAAAGTTTTATAATCCTCCAGATCTGGATAAATTATATATTATACTTTATTTTTTTCTCTAGATTGTGTGGGATCCTGCTGGTATATCGATATTTCAAACCCCATCAACAAGGAAAACTACCAAATAAAGACGATAAAAAAAAACATAATCTGCATGAAAATTGATTAAAAAAGCCCTTGTTATAAAAAAATCAAACAACAGTTCCAATTCTTTGCTCTCTGAATAAATTTCAATATTCACCCTCTGTTGACGTAGCCATGTGGTTGGAACTGTGTGCACATGTCATCAATAACTTATTTGTGACTTTTAATGGCTGCATGACCTAGATGAGTGCATAAACAGGTCACTGCACTTTTCCCATCCTGCTTTGCATGTTGCAAGTGACCCTGTCTGTTTTTTCTCCCCTCTAAATAAGTACAGCAATGACTTCAAATGTTTATATGCTTGAAAAGCGTAGAGTACAGTTAGAAGTCAGTACTGTAAGGATGTGAGAGCAGGATATCGGAGTCAATGTGACGCAGCATGACTTTACAAACTGAAACCCATTAAAGTTGAGGAAATGAATGTGTTCTTTTGGAGGGATTGGTAAAACTGAGTGTGTGTTTGAGTGAGACAATGGAGCCGCAGTCCTCATTAGCCAGGCACCCAGACAGGAAGTGACCTGTGATTGGTGGAGAGAAGGAAGCAAACAGGAACTGTTTCCCTGTGAACCGTGAGCTCCGGTGTTCCCATGTCAACACACACACACACTCACTCACACACGGACAGGTTACTATGGGTTTTCCCACGTTAACCTCTGTGTTTCACACATTCATATTTGTAAAAACACACACGTTTTGTTCTCATTCATTAAATTGTTCATATTGCTTTTTCTCATGCCAGCTGTGCCTGTAGGGGTTTTTCACATACTGCTTTCTTCCTCAGTTTTCTGTTTTGACCTAAATCCCAACTTTGTAGAGAAGAATAGTGGCAGAAAAAAACAATCCAGCAGAACTAAATAGATTCTGCTGATAGAACACAGTTCACAAAGCTCCTGTTTCATTAATACTTTGTTTTAAAGAAACAATGAGAAATAGACGGGTCAAAAATGTCTGTTTGATTTCTTTATGTGGTCTTTTTTGTTGTTTTAATAAAATCCTTTTTATCATGATATTTCCAAAAAAACCAACATTGAAAAGAAAATATTTTCTGACCATTACTACAAGCTCCAGGCAGTAACGATGTGAAGGATCATATGCAGCAGGAAGAAAACGTTACATGGCTTCCCAACCAGATCTGTGCAGACTTAATGCCAAATATGCTCTGAATTGAGGACGATGCTCTGCTGACATCAGCAGGAAGATGTTTTGCTCTTTTCCTCCACTAGTGGAACAAAGTTGTGCTAAGCAAAGAAACAGGCCTTAGATAGGATTATGTTTTAGGGTTAATTTTCATCCAAGACACCTTTTTCACTGGAGTGCAGATGGAAGGAGGCAAATTAGCTCAAAAGTGAAAATACAAAATCTTTGTGCATTGTCCCTCTGTCTTTATCCAAATCAACTGGTTAAATAGCTTGTAGATTCAGTTTGGAATAAGTGTTATAAAAAAGTAAAACTAAATTACAAGAGAGGAGAATGAGTTCAAACTTTAATATCATAAAAAAAATTACGAATTATTTACACTTAAAAAAAGAATTCCCCACTTTACAAAAAGACGGACGCTCACCTATCAATGACCCGTTTAGAAACAGCGCCACTCCAATCAGTGTTCCTATACAGAGAGCCAGGATGAATGGCCTCCTCCTGCCCCATCGCAGAGTGCAGCGGTCGCTGGCCGAGCCGATCAGAGGCGTGAACATGAGGCCCAGAACCGGACTGAGGAGCCATGTAAGGCTGTAATACTGCTCTGGAAGACCTGCAAAGGGACAAAAAGAAATTCTCTGAGTTGATTTTATTTTCTTGTTTTGACCAGCAGGGGGAAGAATTAGTATCACATCTGGAGAAGACTATATCTGAATAGTTTTCAGTAGAGACTGGATTCAGAAATGAGAGTCAAGACTTTTAACTTAAATCCAAACAATACAAAAAAAAAACAAAAATTTTTTATTCTATTTCTTTTTTAAACATCTTATTTTCATGGTCTAAAGTTTCTCAAATAATAGATAAGTCATTTTCATTGTATGGTTGATGTTAACATTTACAGTAGGCGTCACATGTGGAAAAAAGGACAAAAGCATCTCATGCAATTAGAATAGAAATGGTAAAAGCAATTCAATTCAAGAAAGTGAAACATATAAGATTTGTTGATACCTATATTTAAAGAGTTAAGTTTTGCTATTTTTCATTAACAACAGTTAATGGAAATCAAACATTCAGTGTCTCAGAAAAAGCATATGTTACATGAGAATATTGTTAATGCATCTGCAGTAAAGTAATGTTAAACGACTAAGAAGTATTTACATCTACAGCGCAGTATAAGAATACCAAGTACTTTAGTCCGGGTACATCTTCCATGACCTACAGTATCAATGAGGCACAGTGGAGTGAACATGGAGAAAGACCCTGGAACATCTGGATACAAGGTAACAGTGCTAACAGCTCCTAAAGCATCTTAAAATTCTTTTGAAATATTAATGACTTTGGTCCAGTCTTTGCTCCTCACATCCCAAATAAGATGCTTCTGACTTTGTCTCTGATTTGGGGGTCTCTCATTTATCAACGATTGTTTGTGCACGACTCCACCTCATTTTAGCTCCCTTGTAATCAACTATGAATGGTCCATGTGAAGTACGACATAAATGTCATTGCGTATTTAAATGAGCCAGCTGATCAATGTCATTTCATGGTTACCAACGGTAACAACAGGGGAAGAGAGTGAAAAAACACTGAAGCAGAAATAGATGTGTTAGAGATTGAGGTGGAGAGTCTGATACATATGTTTGGAAGCCAAACTTGTATGAAGTGATGCATGAACTGATTATATTAAAAACAATATCAAAGACAGCAGGCAGTATTATTCTTTGCTCTGGCTGTAATATCTCAGATTTATGGATAAATTCAGAGTTATTTTCTTCCTAAAAGTAATAAACTCAGGGAAAAACTAGATACTGGATCCATCCTGTCCAACACAGTGTTTTTTTTTTCCTTTCATAAAACAACACAGATAAGATAAAACGGTATTTTACCCACAAAGTGATTTCCAAGAACCTTTACCTTTAAAATTCAAAATGGCATCGATCAATAGTTATTTAATAACCTTCTGAAAGTGTTGATTTAGTGTTTGGTGTCTTTTCCAAGTATGTTATGTGTCCAAATATTATAAAGCACATCAACATTTTCAGAGAAAGGCAACTTTTTAATCCATAAAAGCTATTTACCATCTGTATAGCGGTTTTTAGCAATCAGTTGGAGAAATATGAATATCTCAGTCCAAGTTATTGTTGACTTTCTCCAAAATCTTCAAGGCATGACTTTTACATTTTGCTTCCCAGATGGTTTCATTTAGTTAAGGGAATAGTGAACAGGATGGTGTCATGGCCAATTATAAGTGATGAGAAGAATGAGTGAAATGCATCAAAAGCCAAATGAAAAAGTGTTGGGAGACATTCAGAAAGTGGAGAGGTTTTAATCAAGAGCACTTTAAAGGATTAAAGGATCAGACTCTTAAAGCAAAAGAAAAAAAGAGGTGTTTAAAACTTTTGCTCACACTTGTAACCATCCCTGCTTTTCTCTGACACCTCTTCATCAAATAAAAAGGAACTTAGGTGAATGGTGACAATATTAAACTGTTAATGTAAACGGTCAGGGAAGCTGACCTCATTTATCATCACTTCTTAAATTATTAACTTTCCACTGCCACCATCAAGGTGAAGCATTCAAAAAAACCTGCAGCAAAGCAGCGTTTTAAATTAGAAGAGGCTGAGAGAAACAATTTTTTTAAACAGAACACGTGCTGAAGAAGTACGGAAAGACACACATGCTGTCACTACCTCTGAATAATAACGGCAGACTAATACCCCTGTTACCTTGTTAAGCTACTTCCTAAATCCTCATCTTTCAGAGCCAGGGAGTTCATCTATAACACAAGAGCAGGTGATGTTATTTAAGAAGATATGCTGAGCAGGTTCATTTATTTTAAGAGATGAATGTTTGCTGCGGTAATAATTTTTAGCTACCTAGCTAAAATGTCTGAGAGCGGAGAAGAGAAATAAGATGAACACTTATGCTTTGTTTATGGTCACTTTATAATGGTATATTTATCACCATTGCAGCTCTTATGCTTTTAATACATTTAATGAGTTAGTATGGGTGTTGGGCAATGCAACTACTAGAGGGTGTTGGCTTTCAAATTTAGAGGAAAATCGCAAAAAGACTGGTTTCACTACAGTTTTGTACACTTTTCCTTTTATCTGAGTTAATACCTTCTCATCACACCTCACCCTTTCTCCACTTGTTCAAACCTACTTGAACATCTTTCTTTTTCCTTTCCCTTACAGGGAAAATCTCTATTTATCTAGATTTTTTCCATCAGTTCTCAATATATATCACAATGTCATCTGCAAACATCATAATCCATGAAAATGTCTGTAATCTTTCTATCACCACAACAAAGGAGGGCCCATTCTTGACTGAACTCCTCAGTCACACCTGCAGCACACCTCATCACTATCTTTCTGCTCTCATACATGTTCTGCACCAATCTACCTTTCCAGACATCTTCATACAAAACCTCATCTCCTCCCCAGGATCAGGTCCTAAGCTTTCTCTGGATCTACAAACACGAAAATACAGCCGCAACTTACCTTCTATCTATTTATTTCGCAACATTCTCTGAAGTAGAGTTTTTTAGTCATGTTGCTATGTTCTAAAGCTACCAGAGGGTGGAGCTACAACCCTGGCTGCCTTCCACTTTCTGTGATAATGCATTAAACTGTAGCCTTTTATCTCCATGGTGTCACATTTATAAAAGCTGGCCTTTAATGTACAAGGAATTAATTCTATCTTTGCAGTGTTATGAAGCACAAGATAAATATAATATAAAACTGTTTCAGTGTTTGTGTCTCTCTGCACAGATTCTGCAGTGAAAAGACAGAGTCGTGCTGCGGAGGCACATCTGAACTCATTTAAGATAACACAGGTCATGTTCCTATTGTCCTTTAAATATGTTGACCTCGTGTGCGCTCTATAAACGGGGCTCAACCTCTGCCGCTTGTAGGGACAGGGTCCTGAGAACTCTGTCACGACCCAATCTCCATCACTTTCACTTCCTGGCTCCTAATAAGGTTCTACTATTCACAAAGTGCTTCCTGTTGAGGGACTTTTTTTATCTCCAGGTTTGTTTCAGTATTCATCTTAAAAACAGACACACACAAAAACCCATCTACAAATCAAATACTGTGCTGCCATAAGGCATGAGACAAGGCGGCAGATAAGAATCGGTCTGTCTGTAGATTTGTCAACATCAAAACAGGAAAACAGTTTCTAGTAAACAATCCCCAGACAATACTAAAAACACAGACTAAACGTAGTAAATAAAGACATGTCTCTGTTCCCACACATTTCAAAACCCAGTTCCCACACAGTCCTGGTACTGTATGTGCAAAACGCACACATGTACAGGGAACAATACTGAGAGAATCAAAACGCAGGAAGTATTTTAGAAAAAGAAATGAGTGCAAAAAGAGAGAGGTCAAGGAGAAAACAGAGAGGAGGAGTGTGAGAAAGACTTAGCATCAAAGGATACAAAAAAAGGGAGGATAGAGAGAACTGGGATAAGGTGAGAAGAGGAGGAAATGAGAAAGACAGATTAGGGCAGAGGTAGCAGGATGGAGGGTCTAAATGAAACAGTTCATATTATTCACATATCCTAAGGGGAAAAAAAGCAACAACTGCCTCATCTATCACCAAGCCCTTTTTTTCCTAGCATGCACATTTCCTCCCTGAACACAGCAAAAATAATGGAGCTCAATGTGCAACAGTTTCAACACAAAAAGTCCATTCATCAATGTATGCGCAGGTTTTATGTTTTTTTTTTTCTATGTTGTTTCTACACGGAAGAGAAAAACCAAACTTTAGCGTCTTGCATTTGTTTACAACTCAGGAACGCCTGGAGTGTGAATCGTTTATAGTAGCATGAGTAGAGAATGAAGTCCTCTCACCGGGGCTCACACATGACTACAACTTGTTCACCTTTCGACTTCTATATTAAACATCACACTAAGTTCTTTTACTGAGAGACAAATCACTTAACAGAAAATAAGATCTGAATGTATGATTGATAACAAGCGAGGGGTTGTTAGATTGAAGTTACGTGAATAAAACAGAGGGATGAAAACAAAAAATACACATTGAAAGTTTAGCATTTAGGCCAGTTGGTCTTTTCTGAAGTAGGGATGTAAACAAATAAACAACTTCAAAATAATTGTCAATTAATGGACATTAGTCTAAAATATATTTCATCCGATGAATTGATAGTTTAATGAATTTCTTTCAGTGTTGAAGTTGAAACTGATTTGCTCCCTCAAAGTTTTCATGGGCAGCTATAAATGAGGAATTTGTGGAAACAAACAAATGTTATTCGATGGTGACCTGTGGCTTACTGTATTAGCCAGAGCTAGCACAATTAGCAGAAGCTGATGTGAGATCAAAAACATCTAGAAAAAAGAATTAACAAATGTTTAAAGAGACGGTAACGGATCTTTCAGTCCTTGTAACACATCTATCTGATATATGTGACAAAATGTTTGGATCCTGATGCTGACTGTAAACAGCCAGTTAAGAGTTTATTTCAATGCACTGCTTTTTAAACTGAAAAGGTTTACTGGTAATAATTTGTTTTGACTGAACAGAGCTAGCATACAACAGTTGCTCAGAATGCATTGCAGCATAAACAACATAGTGACATCAGTGTGGCGCCATTTTTCGTGAAAATTTTTTTTATTTATAAAAACTGGACAGCTTTCAGTATTTTTACTGCATTTCTTTCAAATATAAAATAAAAATTTCCCAAATAAAGTCTAAAGTTTGAATAAATCATGGATCCTTTTAAGCCATTATTTAAATAGCACCCATATAGCCATGGTTCATAGCAGAGCAGCATCAACTTCTCTGCAGTGATTGGAAAGTAAGGATGTGAGTTTTATCTTAGGAATATGTTTAGTTTAATAATGTGAACCAAAACATTTTCAGTTTATTCAGTCAGTATTTATTACAGTTGGCACAATAAAATGTTAAAACAACTCAGGATATTGTAAAAAAAGATCCTCTAGATGCAAGAATTTTTTTTTTATGAAACTTGCCACTTATTGCTATCAATAAATCAATCTTTAAGTAAATTAAATAAATTAATTTAACTGATCATTTACATCCCTATTTTGAAAATACATTTATTGCACCGCACTGATATATTTAATCCACATATGAATAACTAAAAAGCCCTATGAAAGCTCTCTCTGCTTATAGCATAGAACCTAATGAAGTACAGCAGAGCAACAGCTGGAGACCCAACTATACGACCGCTCAGTATGCAGCTGGGGATGAATCTAGCTGAAAACAGATGATCCCAGTAGGTTAGTGATTAGAGTTGTCAGGTATTTCTTACTTCACTATTGTTACTTTGATTCTGTGTTTGCAGGTAAAGATCTTCTAGTCTTTTGGAGAAGAAAATTGACACATCAGAAATGCAAATTCAGAGGAAGAAGTTACAAATTAGAAAAATACAATTGTATGCAATATATATAAATATATCCTATTAAAACTTATGGATCAATGTATTTTCTCATCCCTACATTTAAATCTATCAGAGTCAATTGTAAGCAAAGACTCCCTCCATGTTGAACAGGAATCCCCACCATCAAAACTGAAATTCAACAATCTCTCCTTCTATCCTTTGTCTCCTCGTTTTCGTCCTAACTTTCCCCTTTTCCCTTCCTGTCCATTCTCCCATAAACACAAAACAATCCTTTTCATATCCTGCACCGGCGTGAGAAAACTTCAGGGAAAATGACAGCCATCCTAAAAGGAGCGAGAGAAATGGTGTGAAAGAGAGAGTGGGTCAGAGTTCGTGATTTCAGAAAGTGGGCAGAAGGAAGGAGAAAGAAAGGGAGCGAATTAAAGAGAGAGAGGGGCCAAGAAAAGAATAGGGTGTGTTTTGCTTTTGAATAAACAAAGCAGAAACAGATGTGAGAACAAAAAGAAAATACTGATATTGACGTTTTGTTATTGATTCGCATCTGAAGGTAGAAGGGACTCAAACTGATGTAAGAAGAGCTTTCAAAAGCACAATTAGAAATAGGTAACAATTGAATGATCATTGTATGTACTGCTACTTTCTAAAAAGGCATCAATAATTCTGCATTTCAATTTCAGAATCCCACTGTGTATTGTTTCAGCAGCATCATTGCACTAAATGCTTCCAAACTGTAATTAAATTAGCCACAGAGTCAAAGCTAAAAGACTAAATGTCATTTTTATCACAGCAGGAAATATTACAAAAAAAAAACAAGTGGACCATATGATCCATCCCTTCAATGATCAATAGTAGTTTTGAGTAAATTTGTGCAGAAATATCTCCGTTTAAAAACAGACCCATATTAAACTGAGGTAAAACATTAGAATGAGAGATTTAAAAGCTTTTCAGGTTTTATAAAAGATGAGATTCAAAGACCATTTCTGTTGTGATTGATAGCAGTGTTTCTGATTTTTTTTGTAAGTAAAACTCTTTTGAATACAAAGTTCATGAAAAGCTTCTCTTTTAAAATGAAACTAAAAAGGTATGTACACTAACATATTCTGTGCAGAGCAACATTTCAAAATTCTTGTTTAGCAGGAATCACTTTGCACAAACAACTTTGAAAACAACTTGCTGAGCCTTACTTCCGCCCACATTTAACATTTACAAACTGCAGCTTATGGAGGTGGTGATGGACAGAGATAGTCTAAAGGGCCGCCTGTTCCCTAACGGATGGGGGGTTGAGATTCTGTTGTCAGTTTCTCAGGATTAAGTCGCACCAACAGGTTAGCAAACATAAAAAAAATTAAATCCCAATTTAACCTGAGAAGGAAGCCAAGATATAGTGAAATGCAACTCAAACAAAATAGGAAGATTTACCTACTTTTATAATATGTACCACTAAATATTCATTTGTTAAATCACTATAGAAGATATAGGCCTTGTAAATGTTGAGAGCACTTTATTGTTCTTTCTGCACCTGCTGGTGAAACCTTGTGATATAAAAAAACAAACAAAAAAAAAATGCCAAAAGAAAAAAAAAACAAAAAACGAAAAGCATTGTCAACCAACATTTGCGATGCTGAGGGTTTTAAAGGCAAAAAGAAGAAAGCGAGACCATAAGAGATGAGCAGAGTGAGTCATAGTACTTCCCAGCAGCCAGAGAGTGTCATCAATCATGCATCGGGGACTAACACTCCTTTTTAGAGGAATACTTCACAGAAATGGGGGGGGAAAAAAGATGAACAAAAGGCACAGCGAGGTTATTTTAACAAAAATGCTTAACAGAATAAACAACTGCACCAATATCTGAATAAATGCTGAAAGAGGAAGAAAAAAAAAAAGAAAAAAGAAGGGCATTACAAGCTGTGAGGAGTTTTTACATTCCAAATCTCCTTAGTAATACTTTCAGGGTTGTCCAATTAGAAAAGGGTTGACATTAGAAATGGCTTTTGGTACGGACGAAGCAGTACAAAGGTGATAAACCCCCCACACCACCCCACTCCCTGTTCTCATTTCATGAGGTGGCACTCAGATTGGATGAAACCAGTTTGTGTGCACGCACATACAGCTGCTTCTAGTCAGCAGAGTTATGTAACAGCACTGCAGTAAACTAGCTGCCTCCTGCTGAGACACTGACAAATACAGGAAGAGATTTACACCAAGGCAAAATGTTTCCAGTGTCCGCATGGATTTCTCTGCGGGTTGAAAATACATCCACCATCAGCTATACCGAGCTGATTTTGACATCTAATACTCGAGTGTATGTGATGAACAGCAGGGCAGCTGGTTTCTGGCTGCGACTGACCTACCATCAACAGGAAGCCGCAGCTTTCCAATGAGTAGATCGATAAGGCCGATAACCAGAGATCAGTCGGTGGTCTTACACAACTACACATACTATAGGTCATCCGATCATCAACAGACACTTCTGTACAAGTTAAAACACTTAAACATCTTTGCAAAAATTAAGACTAAACAGCATTTTTCAGGGTTTTATGCTCAAACAAACTACAAGGCTGTAAAAGGGTTTGAAGTAACAAAGCAGAACAATGAGTCTAATGATCACCAATGAGATTAGTGTATGTTATAGCTGAAGATATGAAGAAGAAAATGTATCTTTGATATTTAAAAAAAAGCTTTAAGTAGCAGAAAACAAACTGTTTCTATCATTACAATGGAGATCTGGCATAGTTTCATCTCCATGTAATGTTGTATCATTTTGAATTAACTAATCGTATGACCACAATAAACTGAGCATAGGAATGTGAAACATCTAATTCACTTTAGATGTGCAGATGTGTTTTAAAAAATAATGATTTTCATAGATCTTCACACAGAATCTTAGTCTGGGTTTAGGCAGTGGTTCAAAACAAGAAAACATCTAATGAGCAGCAGATGTGTGGATGAAAATACCTTGTTGATGTCGGAAGATATCGAGCCAACTCGCCTTAGACAGGAAAACAAAAGTAGCTCAAATTAATTTTTACCGTCTGTGGAATACCAACTATGAATGGCAACCCGTCAAACCTTGAAGCAGATGGATGACAACATCGAAACTGGACAACAATACGGACAAACATTTTCTGGTCCGAGTTGTAAACCAAATAAAAGCATGGATTAAACCTGCCTTGTAACAAGGGTTCAGGCTGGTCACAGCGGCTCAGATGTGTCCTTTTTTCCTAATAGTACCTTTGTTTTATACAAAGGAAGCTGAACAGTATTCAGAGCGTTAATCAACCATTTTAACAACAGCTGAGGGTTGAAATGTAGATGAAAAAGTAAACTGAAGGCTCTGCTTGGTGTGAAACAGAAACACTTTCATGACCGCAGACCAGACCATATTTCCTCTGACTAGGCCTTTCACAACAACACATTTAGCTGGATGATAAGTTTTCCCAAAAATGATTGCGATTAACGATAATATTGTTTGAATTCAAATCTCAACTAGCATTTCTCTGGCTTGCTACTTCTTAGTTATAAGGCTCTTATTACTAAACTTAGGAAGGGGGATTAAAACCAGGAATCAATAGAGCTGAACCTAGAAAAAAACAAAAAATAATCATACATTAAAGTGAATTAATTTTTTTTACTGTTATTTTGAGTTGAGTGACGAAGGGGTTAGACTTCATGTTGCAAGGGGGTGGGGGGTGGGGGGTGGGGGGGCTGTTTGTGTATGCGTGTTTAACTATGTATACCTTTTGTGTGATGGCTTTTCACTTTGTGAAGTACTTTGCGTTGCTATATGCAGGAAAAGCGCTTTATAAATAATTCAATTTGATTTGAATTAAGCCATAGAAACCTCAACAAAATGCCTGATCAACTTTCCTGGAAATTGCTGAACTGGTAATTCATTTCCAAACATGGAATTCGAGCAGGAATGTCTACTGACTTAACTGTGATGGATATATCGCCGTGAGACAACTTTTAAAAGTGCAGGATGGCAAAACACTCAAATATTTTGTGTGAATCCTATTCACTTGCTTTAAATTACCCAAACTGGGACTTGGCTGTCCTGGACAATGACATTAGTGTTCCTCCAGTTTATGGCCTTTAAAAAAAACAAATTCCACTTTGTTCAGAAAACACTTAGACCTTCTTTGGCTTAGAAATTTCTCTTAAATACTCCCAATCCATGGAGCTTAGAGTTTGGTACATTGACAGTAGAGCTTGAAGCTGTTAGTAACCTAATTTCTGGTGACATTTGAAAAGAAGAAAAAAAATAACAACAACAAACAAATAAAACTACAGAGAATTTGTTCCACTTTAGCCGAATTGATTTTACAAGTTCTGACCATTGTGTCAGCTCTAGTAAATATATAATTTAATACATACAGAGATGGCTACAATGAGAAGCTTTTGTATTTTACATCCAACCGTGGATGTAAAAAACAAAAGGGGAACAGAAAAATTTGAGAAATATTATTAGGGGGAAAAAAATATTAAGTATTGTTCTTCATGCAAGAAACCTCTTAAATAAATAGAAATAAATATGCAAATAGTTCCAGAGTGAAAAATCTCCACTCAAGTGTTATAGGCTGTTACAAACAGAACAAACTAAGCTTTGTTCATGTTTAATCATATGAGCTTTACAGACTTCTACTTTATCACTTCGACTGCAGTGAGCTACGTTCAAAGCTGCTGTCTGAGCTTGGAAATCTGATGGTAAAAGTGAGATGCTCATACTCTAGGATGCATTACTTTTTTTCTATTTTGGTTAATCCAAATGTCAAAGATAAACACATGTTGTCTTCTGACTGGAAAAAAAATCTCTAAAAATCTAACTCGTCAAACCTTTGGGGGATTCCTCCAAAAAGCAGAAAACTAGGAGACATCCTGCTCAGATGGAAAAACTATCTTGATCGACGCCTTTTGATGTGCAAAAGCAGGAGCTCTACTGACAGAAACATCTTTCTCTTCCTAGGGGATCCAAATCTTAATCTAAATCTGGGTCTTGTCTAAATTAGTAAACAGAGAAGGACCTCCAAAGGAAGATGTCCTAAAGTTTATAAAGACGCTTTATACAGAAGATGAACAAGTTAAGCAGGACATCTTAACTTTCAGATCAGGTATTTCTTCACCACAGAAGATTGGGGTAGTGCCTACAACCCGTCTATCCGAATCACCCTCATCCTGGTGTTAACTATTAACAAGACACATGAACTGCTCCACTTCAAACTGAGCCTCTAACAAAGGGATAATATATCAGATATATTTTGTAGTAAAAGAAATGTAAAAAGCAAATTTCACATGGTGAAAATGTGGCTTGTTTTCATTTGGCAATATTCAGGATAAGCTGCTTTACTTTAACTAGAACAACAAGTAACAGTAAAGTCAGAATCAGCTTAATGTGCAACTGGCCATTCATATTCAAGGCTGCTTTTCTGTCATGCTCAGAGAAGTTAGCAAAAAACAGAAGGTGGAGTAGAGAGCTGAGGTTAATCTGTCTACATGTGAACCATTTGTATATTGGACTTTCTGTAGGTCACATGAGCCTTATTAAACAAAACATTCAGACCCACACCTGCACATCTGGTTTATTGCAAATCACAAACAAATTCTCTGGGCTGCTAAAATAATTCATTCATGTTTGACTAATAATCTACTTTAGATTACTTAGATGATTTTTTTCTGTAATCATTTTGTTGTTGTTCACATGATGCGGCCTCTGTTTACTCGTCCTTGTTTTTGGAGTAACCCAAACCCCAGGTTTACAGGAACAAAAACAGTACAGTGAAAACAATCATTAAAAGCACACCCTGGGTTAAAGAATCTGCTTCCCCTGACATTTCTTTGTCCCTCGTCATCACCTGAGAGCTCTTTTGTTTTTGATGACTTCACCCCCCCCCCCCTTGAGAGGGAGTAGGGTGGGAAACAATATGCTGACAAAACCAACCCCACCACACAAACACAAGCACACATATCCAGTTCTGCATTCCTCACATATTTAACAGCACATGCATGACTAACGTATCACCTGCTACATGGAAAAAAAACAAAAAAACATGCAGTGTCATAAGAGAGCAGATAATATTGCTTTGTCTTAAAGCTGCTGACTAATATTTGCAAAAAAAAAAAAAAAAAACAAAAAAACAACACAAATAAACAAGTACTGCAGCTCTTGTTTTGTTAGTTAGTTTTGCAGAATAGGAATCTGTTAAACTGTAAACTGAAATTTCGTTAGTTTAAGTTTGTGGTCCAACTGTTTTTATTTGCTCTACTTTTATTATGTTTTTATCCTCAAATTTTATTCTCCTTTTATTTTTTTTCTAGTTTTAGTTTAACTCATGTAGAGAACTTTGAATGACCTTGGTGCTGAATTATGCTCCATACATAAACTTGACTTGCCTTGTATTCCTCTCAATGAGTACTTTTACCAATATTAATATCTAATATTGATATTGCTGTAATGGCCATAAACAGTGTTATAAATATAATATGCCTCACCTGTTCTTTCAAAATAACAACACAATGCATTCCCCGATGGTCAGTGACATTTTAAAATCACTCAGAAGCCCTAAGAATTAAACACTAATCTAAAAAAATGGATCAAATTAAAGAAATAGTACAAAACCTAAAAGCTATTGCTTTTCAGAAGACAGAGAGGTTTTCCTCTCAATACAACCTTCATTGGGTAAAACGGAGTGTGGCTCAAAAGCATAAGCTAAATATGAATTAATTGTAAGAATTGTATAATCTTGCAATTTCTGGAGTAAAACAGCAAATTCAGTAAATGTAAAAACACTTTAGAACAAAACCAAACTTGATTTGTCAAATCTCAGAAAACTTTTGAGGGAACGTCAAGGTTTTTAAAATATTTATAATAACTTTTAAGACATCAGAATTACACTTTGTTCAGTTCACAGACTCACCAATATAGAAGTTGTTACATCAGCAATAAAGCTTTGAAAGAGAGCAGTTTTGGAAACATTAACTTTGCAATAATCTGCAAATCTGGTTTGCCAATCATTGCATCTTTTATTAATGTTGCTGGAACCTCAATGGACTTAACAGCTGGATCAATCAATCAATCAAATTTTATTTGTATAGCACATTTCAGCATCAAGGCATTTCAAAGTGCTTTACATAATTAAA